>CAUYSK010116099.1:0-19892 GCA_963575035.1 Avahi laniger
TTGAAGTTTTAGGATGCTTAGAGCTCGGTAACATTTCAAAGTACCAACAACTGCCCTTTTCAAGGAGGACCATAACTGAGCAGCAGCATGAATTAGCCTTCAACTTAACAGAACAACTTCATACAATACTCGAAAAGGAAAATATATATTATTCAATCACTTTGAATGAATCAACTGATACTACTGACTTGGCACAGGTTTTATACTTCATTCAGGTCATAACAGAAGATTTTCTTTGCTACAAAGAGTTACTCACTTTGGGAACTCTTGCAAACAGAACTCAGGGAATACATATCTTCAACAACTTTCAAGATAAATGTCATGAAGTTGGTCTGAATTTGGTATATTTAGTGAGTGTAGGTACAGACAGTGCACCTTCCATGACAGGAAAACATGAAGGGTTTATTGCACAGATAAGAAAAATATTAACACATCCAGATGTTCTCATTTCTTTTCATTGTATCTTGCATCAGCAAAATCTCTGTGCTAAAGCTGCTATTTTAAGTGACACTTTGCAAAAAGTTATAAGTATTGTTAACTATATCTGTGCAAATGCAACATGGCATCATCAGTTTTGTAACATGCTAAAGTTGAAATGAGGTATTCAGTATGGATTTGCCATGTTATTCTAAAGTGTATTGCTTATCGCGGGAACAAGTGTTAGCCAAAATTTTATCTCTGAGAGAATGGATAGTTAAATTTTATGAAGAACAGAATCAGCAATATGAATTATGGAAAGAAGATTTCTAGAGGAATGCAGCATTTCTGTGTGATATCACATCAAATCAAAATAACTTGAAATTTCTTTTCAAGATAAAACTAAGTCTGTATATGATATGTGGCAAAAATCCAAGCATTTTGAAAAAAGATATCTTTTTTTCAAAACACTTCTTCTTCAAAAGGAAATTCAGATGAACATTTTCCCCAGTTAGCAAAGGTCATTGATGAGCAGCACGATATATGCAAATCATTTGAAGAATATGCAGCTGTTATAGACATATTAGTTGGAGAATACAATGAAGGGCTGACGGACTCTGGGAACCATGACCACACTCAAATAGCATTTCAGCCTCACCTAATTGATATCAACAAAGCACCTAAAGAACTACAGATGGAATTGACTGAGCTCTCAGTAGTTGACATTTTAAAGTCATTGATTGATGCTAAGAAGCATCCAATTGAAATACAGAAAAATGCAGTAGAATACCCATGCCTTTAGCAACATGTTCAAAAAATGTTTTCTTGCTTTTCAACCACTTATTCAACCACTTATTGCTGCTAATCTACATTCTCCTATCTAACTCTAATTCAAGACACTCTGAAGGTCACAAATGACTGATACCCATCTAGAGGATCAACTGAAACTGTGGACCCCCATGATGCAACCCAATATTCAAATGCTTTCCAACAAAAGCAGGCACAAAAATGTCATTAAAAGTATAACTTTAAAATTAACAAATAGTTATCATTTTTTGAAATTATTAAGTACATAGGAGTTAGATTTTTACAAAATAATGTACATTTTTAAGTATATCTAATCAAAATTTCTTGAATGTGGCCTTATTTGATTACAGCTAAATTAATGCAGCCTTCCAACATGAAAAGGTTCCCCACCACTTGGTTAAACTTTCTTCTTAAAAGATATGGACTGGCTGAATGGATAAAAAATATGACCCAACTATAATGTCCCTACAAAAAACTCATCTCTCTAGGGAGGGGGTTGGAAAAAAAAAAAACTCATCTCACTTATAAAGATACATATACACTGAAAGTAAAGGAATGATAAAAGAAACACCATAAAAATGGAAACCAAAAGCGAGCAGAAGTAGCTATGGTTTTGTCAGATAAAACAGACTTTAAGTCAAAAAAATAGACAAAGAAGGTCATTATATAAAAAAGGACAAATTCAGCAAGAGGATATAAAAGTTCTAAACATATATACACCCAAAACCAGAGCACCCAGATATGTAAAACAAATATTACATTTAAAGGAAGAGATAGACTCCAATACAATAATGGTTGGGGGCTTCAAAGCCCCACTTTCAGCATTAGACAGATAATCTACATGGAAAATTAACAAAGAGACATTTGATTTAAACTGCACTTTAGACCAAATGGACCTAGCAGACATTTACAGAATATTTCATTCAACAGCTACAGAATACATATTTGTCAGATCACCATATGGAACATTCTCCAGGATAGACCATATGTTAGACCACAAAACATGCCTTGACAAATTAAAAAAAAAATCAATCAGATCAAATATATTCTCAGACCACGATAAAATAAAACTAAAAATAAATAATAAAAATTTTGGAAACTGTACAAATACCTGGAAATTAAACAGCATACTCCTAAGTAACTACTGGGTCAAGAAAGAAATTATGGAGGAAATAAAAAAAATTTCTGAAACAAATGAAAATCAAAATACCACATACCAAAACCTATGGAATCCATCAAAAGCATTGCTAAGAGTGAAGTTTATAGCCATAAATGCTTACATCAAAAAAGTAGAAATATTTCATATAAACATCATAGAAATGAACCTCCAGGAACTAGAAAAGCAAGTACAAATCAAACTGAAAATCACTAGAAGGAAAGAAATAATAAAGATCAAAGCCAAACTAAATGAAATAGAGACTAAAAAAAAATTCAAAGTATCAACAAAAGGAAAAGTTTGTTTTTGGAAAAGATAAACAAATTAATACTTCACTGGCTAGACTAACCAAGAAAAAAAGAGAGAAGACCCAAACAAATAAAATGAGAAACAAAAAAGAAGACATTACAGTTTATACTGCAGAATATAAAACATCATCATGGACTATTATGAACAACTATACACTAATGAACTGGAAAACCTAGAGGAAATGGATAAATTCTTAGAAACATGCAACCTACCGAGATTGAATCCAGAAGAAATACAAAATCCGAACAGATCAATAACACATTATGAGATTAAATCAGTAATAAAAATTCTCCCCAAAAAGGAAAGTTCAGGATCAAATGGCTATCCTAATGAATTCTACCAAAATTACAAAGAATGAACACCAATTCTCCTCAAACTATTACAAAAAATTGAAGATGAGGGAATTCTCCTGAACTCATTCGATGAAGCCAGCATTACCCTGATATCAAAACCAGAAAAGGATATAAGAAATAAGGAAAACTACAGGCCAATATCCCTGATGAACATAGACTCAAATATCCTCAACAAAACACTAGCAAACTGAATGCAACAGCACATTAAAAAATTAATACACCATGATCAAGTGGGATTTATCCCAGGGATTTGAGGATGGTTCAACATATGCAAATCAACAAATGTGATACATCACATCAACAGAAAGAAAGACAAAATCCCTGTGATCAGCTCAATAGATTCAGAAGCACTTGATAAAATTCAACATCTCTTCATGATAAAAAAATTAGGTACAGAAGAAACACATATCAACATAATCATGGCCATATACAACAAACCCATAGTAAACATTATACTGAGCAGGGAAAGGATGAAAGCTCTTTCTTTAAGAACCAAAATAAGAAAGGATGCCCACTTTCACCACTCCTATTCAACGTGGTACTGAAAGTCCTAGCCAGAGCAATTAGGCAAGAGAACGAAGTAAAAGGCATTCAAATTGGAAAAGAGGAAGTCAAATTTTCCCTCTTTGCAGATGATATGATTTTATATCTAGAAAACCCTAAAGATTCCATCACAAAACTCTTAGGACCGATAAATGAATTCGATAAAGTTTCATCATACAAAATCAACATACAGGAATTTCTCTACACCAATATATACCATTTAAATACACCAATACATACGATTTCTATACACCAATAACAAACTAGTTGAAAAAGAAATCAAGAAGGCAATCTCATTACAATAGCTACCAAAAGAAAAATAAAATGCCTAGGTATAAATTTAACCAAGCAAGTAAAACATCTCTGTACTGGAAACTACAAAGCACTGATGAAAGAAATTGAAGAGGACACCAAAAAATGGAAAGACATCCACGTTCGTGAATTGGAACTATTAACATTGCGAAAGTGACAGTACTGCTGGGAGCAATCTGCTGACTCAATGCAATCTCTGTCAAAATGTCAATGTCATTATTCATAGAAGTAAAAAAATCCTAAAATTTGTATGGTACCAAAAAAGACCCTAAATGGCCAAATTAATACTGTGAAAAAAGAACAAAGCTGAAGGTATCACTCTGTCTGACTTTAAAATATACTACAAAGTCATAGTAACCAAAACAGTATGGCAGTGGTATAAAAACAGATGCATGCACCCATGGAACAGAATAGAGAATCCAAAATAAATCCACATATTTACAGCCCAGTGATTTTCAACAAAGGTGCCAAAACATACATTTTGGAAAGGACATTCTCCTCAATAAATGGTGATGGGAAAATTGGATTTCCTTATGCAAAACAATGAAATTGGACCCCTGTATCTCACCATATACAAAACATCAACTCAAAATGAATTAGAGACTTAAATGTAATACCCAAAAGTATAAAACTCCGAGAAAAAAACAGAGAAAACACTTCAGGATATTGGTCTATGCAAAGATCTTACGGCTAAGACCTCCAAAGCACAGGCAACAAAGCCAAAAATAGACAAATGAGAATATATTAAACTAAAAATCTTCTTCACAACAAAGGAAACAATCAACAGAGTGAAGAGACAACCTGTTGAGCAGCAGAAAATATTTGCAAACTATTCATCTGACAAGGGACTCATGTCTAGAATATGCAAGGAACTCAAAGAACTCAATACCAAAAACCTCACAAATAATTCCAGAAAAGAAACTCATAATCTAATTAAAATTTGGTCAAAGAGTCTGAACAAACATTTCTTAAAAAAAAAAAAAAAAAAAAAAAGACCTGCAAATGGACAAGTATATGAAAAAATGCTCAACATCACTAATTATCAGGGAAATGATATTATTAGTCCTCATCCCTGTTAGAATGGCAATTATCACAATGACAAGCATTGGATGCTGATGAGGATGTAGAGAGAGGGGAGTCCTCTTGCAATACTGGGGGAATGTAAATTAGTACAGCCATTATGGAAAACAGTATGGCAGTTTCTCAAGAAACTAAAAATAAAACTACCATATGATCCAGCAATCCCACTACTGAGTATTTATCTATAGGAAAGGAAATCAGCATATTGAAGAGGTATCTGCACTGTATATTCTATGGTTTGAATATGTTTTTCCAGCCCTGTCAAATCTCATGTGGAAATTTGATACCCAGTGGGAGGATTTGGGTCATGAGGGTGGATCACCCATAAATGGCTGGATGCCATCCTCTCAGGAGTGGGTGGGCTCTCACTCTTAGTATCCAGGAGTTCTGGTTGTTAAAAAGAGTCTGGTCCCTCCCGCCTTCCTGCTATTGCCACGTGGTGGCTTCTCTTCCCATTGTGCCATGAGCGGAAGCTTCCTGAGTAAGCGCATGCTGGCGCCATGCTTCTTGTTCAGCCTGCAGAACCGTGAGCCAAATAAACCTCTTTACAAGTTATCCAGCCTCAAGTATTCCGCCACAGCAACACAGAAAAACTAAGACATCATGTTTTGAAAGCACCCTTCACAATAACCAGGATGAAGAATTAACCTAAATGTCCATCAATTGATTTAAGAGATGGATTTAGAAAGTCACTTCCAAAATAGGGAACTAGAAAATCATATTTATGTGTCTTAAAAATACTTCAATGACACTTCAAAGTGGATGGGAGGATGAGAGCAGGTCTACGAGCTCTGAGGAGGTATCAGGAAGCCTGGATCCAGGCAGGGCATAAATCAATAATCTGACTGAAATCTTGAGATTTTTATAAGACGTATGACAAGAATGCAAAACTCTTGTCCAAACTGTGAGAAGCAGGCCTGGGAGTGGATGAGCAGAAGGAAAAACACAAAGTACTCCCTGAAATATTGGATAAATAGTCACCATTGGAATGGTTGGAACGTCACAGATATTGTTCTCACAAAAAAAAAAAAAAAGTGAAGAAACAGCGTTTGTGATTTCGAAAGGAGAAGAAAATCAAGTGAAATGAATGTGCTTATAAGAAATTTTGGAATGTTTCAAAACAATGACACCTGAGGAGAAAAAGGACTGGAGTGGAGAAGAAAGAAGAGCAATTAGTGAGACAACCCAGAAGAGGCCACGTGGGAGCCCCACACTTCTCACTCTCGGCTGTGCTTAAATCTTTCTATCAACAAAAAGTATCTCTCTTTTGTTTAACACTAAATAATTCTTTCTTGACACACTGAGTTTTTCTGTTCAGTGAATTGTCTGCATTTTTTCCAACTGTTTACCTGGTGGGATATTGAAAATCTAGTTCATTTTCCACTATCTATTAAGTAACTCATTCATTCATTCATTTATCCAACATATCAATAGATATTTAATGATCATCTACAATATGGTAAGTCTATTGTCCTTTCTAATTTATTAAAGACCATTTCTCATACTTTGAAACTTTGGGGCAGAATTCCACGCGGGAATATGTGCACACTGGAGCTGAACGGAGGGTACCAGGGTTGTGTTGCTGAACTGGAGCCTCCGATGTCTCAGCCACACTCCGTGGCCTCTCTCTCAGGGAAAACACTCTCCAGGAGCTTTCCTAATAGGGAATAGAACAAAACCTGGAATCCGGACTAAAATGCATCAGTTCCTGTCACAGTGCTGACACATAAGATCCTGGTGACCTGGGAGAGTCATTCAGAGTCTCCAAGTCTCAGTCCTCATGCAGCAAACAGGATGTCATTTGTTCTAGACAAGGCTTCCCAGCAGGAACAGGGAACACCTACTTCACCTGGCCCTTTAGGAGCCCATCCAAGCTCCACAGGGATGTCAGTCATTTCTGTGAGCCTCTCTTCCTTAGGAAGCACTTGCTTTCTTCCCTGCTCACACTGGTTTGTTAGACCCAGCAAGCCAGTTCCCTGCACACTCTTCCTCTGCCCTCCTTGCAGCGCCGCTCTGTGGCCCAATGTGCCTTTGTGCCGCAGGGCTAGAAAGAGAAACCAGAAACAAATGAAGAAGAAGACAAAGAAACAGCCTGAAGTCGCAATGAAGAGGCAGCACGGCCACCCCTGCCCATGTTCCTAGGAAATCTAGACTTGAGAAACAATGACCACGTTCCCTTAATTGACAGAGGAGCTCTGCCAGGAAGGGGACCAACACGCCATGTGCTGCTCCTGATAATAAATCAATCCGTGTTGGGGAAACAGCACAGACTTGGGAGTCAGATACAAAATCTGGCCACACCCTCATATCCTGCGTGATCTTAGTGAATGTGGTGTCTCTGAACGAGGAGAGCTCTGTCCACCTTCTTGAAGAGACACACTTGCAACATGGGTACAGGCCTTCAAGCATAATGATCATCGCTTTTGCTGCTGGTGTTACTTTCAAACAAGGCCAAGTTCCCTGTTCCCATTTGTCAGTTATATGCGCACTACCTCTGCTGCTCATTGGTCCCTCGTCATGAAACAGGAAAGCGTTGCAAACAGTCACTAAGTTCAATAACACTGGGGCCCCCAGAATAACCTGCCAAGTCCTGCCAGTTGTTAAGGATGCAATTTTTCCTCTAGACCTATACTTGAGGCAGTTGGATAATCACTTCTAATCACCTGCCCATTGATTGGGTTCGCTTTAATTTAAGCACTGTTGGGATCAGAGGTTTGGGCTGGGAGGGGTGAGGGAGAGCCAGCACGTCCCCGCAAGGAGGCAGTCAGAACCACTTTAGAACCAACTCGTGGATACCCTGGCAGGACTAGCTGCCTTCCACACCACCCTGCTCTGTTCCTGAGAAAGCAGAAGTACTGATAGCAGCGGCTTGGCTGGGAAGTGATGCTGTCTGGCCCTGGAGGTACAGTACAGCACTTAAAAAGGCAAGAGACCAGGGGAAGCTGCATTTACTTTTCAAATGATCCATATGAAGGCAAGCACTGAAAAATGTTCAAAATACGCTTAAAAGGGAAAAATACTCATATTTGCATTGTCATGGAATTGTGTTTACATAAGGACAAAGACTGAAAGATAGCAGAGAGGAGGAAAAACTGTTGGATTTCTGAAGATAGTAGAATTGTGTGAATATGTGTTTCTCACATTTGATTCATTCAACAAGTATTTTGAGGGCTTGCCTGTGCTAAGGAATCAGTTAAGCAAAGATAATGTAGATTTAAAAAAAACAAAAACTAAAAACTGTGCCTACAACATGTTGTGATGTACCCTGGGACAAAAATTACACAGCGGACTTCAGAGCACAGGAAGAAGAGGGGTCTTTGCAGCCTAGCTGGTGGAATACGCATCTTTAAAACAAAAGAAGTTAGGCAGATAAAGGGAAAAGAAAAGTCCAGGATAAAAAATGATAAGCAAACTATATACACACATCCACATATATACACACACGTACATGCACACCTACATACAGTGTTTTCATTTCCCTGGCCCTCACCACCTGGGCTAGTGCAGGACACAATAAAATGGTTCCCCAGCTCTCCCCCGCTGCAGATCCAGTGCGCGCACAGCAGAGATCTTCAGTTATTCATTACGTGATCTTCTACACGCTGCAAACTATACCCACTGGAATAGTGCTTCTCATCCAACATCGACAAGTGCATGTCAACACCCACCCTTGGGGTGTGAGAAAAGTGGAGTGGCTCTTCAGAGCTGTCATTCTTTGGAACAAAGACTCACCTGGCAGCCGATATGCTGTAGTAGCTCCTGCTAATTTGACAGTGTTCCCTGGAGACCCAGGCCGCAGCATCAATATGTCGTCTCAGCCAAAATCAAGTAAAAAGGATCAATAGTCAGAGACCCAGTCCTTTGGGTCACTTGTCCTCCGTGGTACCGCTGGTACCAAATACAAACAGGCAGGGATAATTTATTTTTATTCATTTGTCTATTGCCAAATCTGCCCCAAATGGTCCAATGGTCTGCACCACATTTTGTGAAAACTTTAAAAAGCAAAGAGGCTTATGCCACTTAGAGAAATCTGTGGCTTGCTAAATTTAATTATCTAGATGCCATAGAATACATTTGGCCTCAGAGAAAGAAATCAGCTTAGAAAGCAGAGGGCCCCATGGGTGCACCCTGGCCATGCCTAGAGCAGAAAGAGCAGAAGAAATGGCTGCAGTTGAAACACATAGTTCAAGGTTCTTGTGGCAAGACCAACTAGCACGAACAGCTTCCTCAACTATGAAAAGAGATGCTGAGATCTGCGGAAGACAGCTGTATTTACTCAAGGGTAAAATAGCACTAGGACTGAAAAACAACTGAAGAGTAAGGTAGAGAGATGAAGAAATTTTTTTGAGATACTTGAGACCAAGGTGCCTGACTGATCCGCAGAATCACTCCCAGAGCAGTCCTTAGCAATGACGTCCGGGTTGATAGTGAAACCTAAAAACCTAAAAGATGCTCAGTGTTGCCTACCCAGCACGCACCCTGTCTTCTGGTAGCTGTGCTTCGGTTCTTCCTTGGGAAACGCCCTCCCTCATTCTCGGCCCACAGGTGTCTGTTGATGAGTCTGAAGCACCCACCCTGCTGTTCTCCCAGGACTGCATCCTCCCCGCCTGGCCACGCAGCACCCTCACCTCCCCGGCCACAGAGGCGACAAAGAGTGTGTTTACAGTACACACTCCCAGGAGACTCGGTCCAGCACCTGGATTAGAGACGTGGACAGGGGAGAGACGTTCCATTGGAGCTGCCCTGTGTATGCACTGAGGCCTGGTGCTGAGGGAGGCAGCACGCAGACAGCCTAACCCACAGTGAAGCCGGCATCGCAAGGGGAAGCACAGGCAGGGGGAGAAATGAAAGGAGAGGGAGAAAGAGCCAGAGAGAGAAAGAGAAAGAGAGAGAGTGTAACAATATGCTGGGCCCAGCTGCAACCAGTCAAATGTACACAATCTTGGACTTGTCTCATACACTCACACACGCACATGCATATATATAAAAAGTTTGTATTTTCTTCTCAGTCCAATGTGACTAATTTCTTTTTCAGTTCAACAGAAAAATTCTGCCTATTATTCTGCTTAGAACGTGGTATGTAGGATCTTGGTCCTCATAACCTCACACCTGTGAATACATGACGTGACATGACAAAAGGGGCTTTGCAGATGGAATGGAAACTGCTCATCAGCTGACGCTAAGACAGGAAGACTGACTGGGGCGGTGGTGGCTCGTGCCTGTAGTCCCAGCACTTTGGGAAGCTGAGAAGTTTGAGGCTGCAGTGAGCTATGATCACTCCACTGCACTCCGGTCTGGGTGACAGTGAGACCCTGTCTCTGTGGGGGGTAAAAAAAAAGGCAGATTGTCCTGGATTACACAGTGAGCCCAGGGTAATCACTGGGGCCTCAACAAGCACTTCAGGAAAGGAAGGAGACCTGCAGAGGAGATGCTGCCTCCTGGGGGAAGGCTCAGCGCTCTGAAGTAGAGCGGCCACATGCAAGGATGGGAGAGAGGCCTCTAGAGGCTTGGGATGCCACGCTGACAGCCAGAAAGGAACTGGAACCTCAGCCCTGCAACCACATGGCACTGTGTCCTGCCAACACCGACCGAAAGACTGATTCTGCCCTGGAGCCTCCAGGAGGAATCTCAGCCCTCCAGATGCCTTGATTTCAGTTTTGGAGACTCAGAGCAAAGGTACCAGTCAAGCCTATCCGATCTCTCACCTACAGAGCTAGAAGTTAACACATTCTTGTTGTTTTAAGCTACTAAATGTGCAGTCATTTGAACAGCAGGAATAAAAAACAAATGCAGCAACACATACTTTAATACATACTCACCAAGTCAAAAATATTCTGCACCATGATCATTTCCTTGTTGTCATATTGTTCTGCTTTAGATATGGAACAACATAAGGAGAGAGGTTTTTAAAAATGCTAAGGAAATTAGACCACAGAGCTAATGATGAGATTGCAGTGAAGTCCACAAGGTGGGCGTAAATACTGTACGCACTCACACATGCCACACACACAGTCACAAACTCGGGGAGCGAGTGTGGGAGACAGAGGGAGTGTCACCCTCTTCACTTTAGAGGCAAAATGCTGCTTGTTCTGACAAATGGACCTTTGTCGTCGGAGGAACAGATTCGGTTCACATTTCATGGACTTCTTGTGCTGAGTATTTTCTCAGCCACGAGAAATAGTGATCCATTCTCAGTTCCTCTGATGATGTTTAACTTTTCAACTCCTCATTACATCCAATGCCAAAGTTAACAACAAACACTGCTGCGACGTCAATAACTCTAGGTTTTTCTTATTCAGGGACTGTTCTCGCTTCTGAGCACTTTACGATGCGAAGGCAAATGTTCAGTGTAAGTGCAGGGACAGCGACAGGCAGGTGGCGCCCTCTCCCCTGCCCGGCACTCTCTGCTGGTCCAGGGAGCCCGCCACTGACTGCTGCGCCGTCTTGATTGGAAAAAAGAGAAATTGAAGAGGATGAGTTCCTCACATGGTCTGAAAGAGGTAAAGGACTATTTTTTTTTTTTCCTTTAGAGCCTATGGAAGTGACTGAAATTCCTGTTAATTAAAAACACCACATCTTGGGATTGCCACCAATATTCAGCAGATTGTTAAGATTTAACTTGAGTGGTTAGTAGTTAGCTAGTTCTTCAGACTTCACTATGGGGACAGGGAAAGGGCTAGCTTAAAGAGCTGACCAAAGTCAAACTTGTCTTACATCCTAAATGCATCCAGAGCAGATCCAACATCCGACATAAACAATTAATTAATACGGTATCAGGAGTGGGTGTGCATGCCTGTGTCTGTGATTGGTGTGTCTGTGTTTGTGTCTGGTGTATCAGCGTGAGTGTGATGTTTGGAGTGTGTGTGTGTATGTGCATGTCTGTGTTAATGTGTGTCTGTGGGTTGAGTTCCTATATTCTCTTTTTCTGCTTGGTTTAGAGTAATAACATATTTCTTTCAAAACATTATTTTTCTCATCTCTTCAGCATTAAATAATAGTTATTACATATCTCTACTTTTTCATTTTTTCAGCCTCCTAGATCATAATAATCTAGTCTAAGATGCAAAGGAGCAGGACTACTTAGAGATGTTGTGGTTGTACTGCAGGAGCCTGAAGTTGCCCTTACACAAGACCTTACACAAGGACCCTGCTCAGGAAGCTCTCTGAGGAACGAAGGGTAGGATGCACTGGGTAGAATTCAGAAATTCCTTTGACCCCTAGCAAAATACTACTGAGACCCCCTCACTCTGCCAGCACATTCATCGATTTATAATCAAAATCTTGAAATAATTCTAGTAAAATGTTAGTGCTATATTAATAACAATAAATCATTGCATTGACATTTGTACATATTCAAAGTAAAATAGACATATGAACAAAAAACGAATTTAGCAATGTTAGTTTAACTTCACATGTGATCATAAAAATTCCCTTCTGACCACAAGAAACATATCATGTGTGTACCCATGTGTGTGTGTGTGTGCGTGTACATGTGGGCACATGTGTTTGTTTGGAGACAGTGTGCAAAAGGACCGGTTTCTCTTTGAAATCTTTTTATAAGTTCTCCTCTGCATTCATGATTTCTAAAGAGGGAAACATAAAATAAACAACATAAAAGCCAAAGTTTATACAATAAAAATAAGAGGGGAAAGTTTTGCTGTTGTGTTGTTTTAAGTGGACAAATTCTCTCTCAGCAACTATGTTAGTCCAGGGTCTCCAGAGAAACCCTGTATGCCCACGTGTATGCCCACGACCTCACTTCTGCCAGCTGGAGAACCAGCAGCTCCAACGTCCAAGGGCAGGAGACAGAGGCCCCAACTCAAGCAGAGACAGAATTTCCTCTTCCTCAGCCCTTTTGTTCTACTTGGGCCCTCGGTGGATTGGATGATGCCCACCCATATTGGTGAGAGTGGGTCTTCTTTACTCAGTCTACTGATGCAAAGGCTACTCTCTTCCAGAAACACCTTCACAGACACACCCAGGAAAAATGTTTCACCAGCTGTCTGGCCTTCCTTTAGCCCAGTAGAGTTCACACGTAAAATTAACCATCACAGCAACCAACCAAACGGAGAGAACAAACCCGAGCACTCAGACAATTGTGGAAGATGCTCTAATCAGCAAACGGGTAATGGAAGTAGTGGTGCGTTGGAGTCAGAAAACCTAGATTCATGTCTCAGCTCTTCGATTTACAATCTATGATAGCGAAAGTTACTTAAACTCTTTGACCTCAGTTTCCCCTTTATTGAAAAGTTCATAGTTGTACTGCCAGGAAGATTAATTTAAAGAACCTACATCTCAAAATACTTAGTGCAAAAATAATGGGCAGAAAAGGCCTGGACTCAAGCAACGGTCACTGGGTGAGCAATTTCTCTCACCACCAGGAGAAGTTCAACCTGCACTGCAAGACTTTTGCTCCTTCCCGGAGGGAAGTACCGGCCTGCCCCGTTAGGATGGCAGAGGAACACTGAGATTCCCACACACAACATAAAGAGGGAATCTGTGTTCATTCCTCTGCACAGTAATTTTACTTTTTTTTTCCTCGGACATTCAAAAAGATTTCTGACATTTAGAGGCAGAGAAATAAAGATTGTTCTCTGAAGAATAATGAGTGAGGAAGTGATTCCGTTTTCACACCGGGTCCCAGAACACCAAGGGCTGGTGGCGCCAGGCCGCTGGGGAGGAATCGGTATGCAGCTCGCTGGAGGGCAGAGCCAGCGGGCGTCAGGGTGGGATGGGCAGGAGGTAGAATCACGTTAAATGCGTCTAGTCTGAGGGAACAGAGGATATGAATATTCCAGTGAAAACTTCAGTGGAATTCATTTTGTGGGATTCAATTTCCTTCGACTTTTTTTTTAAGTGTTTTAGGTTAATCTTTTGCAAATCAGCTCCTCTCCTATAGACACGTGCCACAGGATGCATAAAAGCAATACGGACGGTGTTGTGAGCTGATTCATATAACTACTTTTAAGTCAGACAAAATGGCTTGTGAGACATAGTTTATAGACAGAACTCACCCATTTAGTTATTGACATCTTGTTTCATTCATAAAAACAGAGGAGATAGATTTGTCTGTTCTGCTTAATTTCATTAATTTTCTTAGCATATCACTAATAGCACTTGAAAAATCACACTGGATCAAATAAAAAAATGTAATATTATTTGCTTGCAATATTGAATAAAATGCAATATTAACACAACACTGTGAAAAGGCTTCAGTATTAGGCAAAATGTGTCTAGGTATTAATTCCACAATTCTTAAATAAAAGCTAAATAATAAACTACCAAATCTTGATCATTTTCTCCCTCCTTTCTCTCTCTCTCTCTCTCTCTCTCTCTCTTTCTCTCCTCCACCTCCACCTCCATACTCTAAGGCCCAGAGCCATTGAGCTAAGGTGAGAATCCACTCCTTGTCTCACTCCCACATTGGGAGATTGGGGGAAGAACACACTCAAAAAGGGAAGAACTGTATTGTAAGGTTGACTATTAAAATCTTTTTTCTTGGAAAAGGGTATCAGTTTGCACTGATCCCAATGAATTTTTAAGAAAATGATTGATATCCTTTCTCTAAATGAAAGGAATCTTATGGCTCCACTTCAGCCTTCACTTTTAATGAGATGCTATAATGGTATTAAAATAACAGAGGAAGAAGAAGAAATTTGATAGGCAAAAAAAAAAAAAATCTTGTTGAATTTGCATTTGTCTAATTATTTCTGGTGATGTACTCAATATGGGATATTCCAAATATGTGATGCCTCTGCATGTGTATATTTTACATTTTTAATTAATCTGATAAACTATGAGATATTTGAGGCTCGGGCTAGTTCTTATTAACTTTCAAGTAACCAGTGCTTAGCAAATTGCATAATGTATAAAAATCAGCTCCGAAATTATTTGCTGACTATTCTACATTGTCTTTTTAATTAAGTGACAAAAATAAGAAAGAGGACAGAGTTCTAAGGAACTTTCATAGAGAACGTTTGTCCTCCAGGGTGACGTGATCCATAAGTCAGATCTGTGTGGATATTGTCATTTGACCAGTTCCAAATTCACCATCTATGTTTCTCCAAATTGTTAAAATCCAAATATGCCTGATTTCTCTGACCAAGAGTTCTGTCTCACATGTCAAGGAAGAAACATAGACTAAACTGATGACTTTTTCTTTTTTACACATTTTCTAACTCTCATGTCTTCATGTTAATAATCTATCCTAATGTAAAGCTAAGCGGTAGCAAGTTACTAGTTTATAGATTGTCAATTCTGTCTTCTTTCCATCTCTTTGAAAGTAGAACCTACATTTGTTCATAGCCAGTTGGCTTGTAATGGTACAACATCTTCATTAACAAGGAACACAAACTGTGCTTCGGTGACCTTATCTGAAAGTATCAGGTCCACCCTGTGAAACTACATATTTATAAGGATTTACGTGATCTTGCTCCAATTTACCGACTCAAACTTTTTCAATATTTCCTTCTTCCCACTCAACAAAAGCAATATTTTAGCCAAATGAGTCTAACTTGAGTGCCCTGGTGCAAAGGCTGTCCCCTCAGGGTATTGTCTGATCCCTATGCCCCACCTTTAACAGAGTGTGCCTCTCACCTGTCAGATTTCAGCACCTATAGCATTTCTTCCAGTAGACCTTTGATTCCTCAAGACTGGATTAGGTTCCACAGGTATATGCCCCATTACACCTTGTATGTTTCCCATTTAAACAAAGAAACAGGTACCTCCGAACACTGTGATATTTTCATAACACCTGTTGAGTTTCATGTCTTTAGTACAATATAGACAACAAAGTACCTATAAGCAGTTAACAAATTATCTGTTAAATGATAAAGTGAGTGCATTTCTATAATTTTCACTAATTTTGCATCTTTAATTTTGATTTTGAAAGACACTCTGTTCCCCAGAGTTCACTTTTTCATCTAATTTACCTTTTAAAATTATACATTGGATACTTCTTAACATAGCAGTGTACTTTTTAAAGAGATGTATAAAATTCTACTGCAGTAAATTTTAACATTTTACTTTACAAAACCACATTGTTAGAATAAAAAGAGAAAAAAAATTGTATTCAGTATTCAACATGCTGTAGCATTTCTGAAGCAAATATATTTAGCATGCAATATTGTAGAGTCTTTAACTCATGATTGACTTTTTCTGTGTAGGTGGAATTTTTTTTTAATCAAAATTATTCTGGGCACAGGATTTTTTTTTTCTGGTAATGAACCAGATTCTGTAAGGGTTTAAAGTTCTCTTTGGCTGTAAATGATGGAGCTTTGGGAACTACTTGGCATTGAAACTATCTGGTTCAATGTGTAATGATTCTTTTTTCATGACTCTTGTGAAAGCTGCAAAGTGTTATTTGGAACCGCTCTAGGCAAAAAGAATCACATTTCTGTGTCATTCTTCAAAGATGTTTGTGTCATGACAGTTTGATTCCTAAGACCTGCTCAAGGGTAAGACTGTCTTATTTTTATTTAAAAAGTAATTTTGCTATATTATGTGGTTGGATTTCTTTTTTTAGCAAAGCACAATCTCTCAAACATTTTACTATTTCAGTATCTTTCCTTATCATTTGGCTTTATTTTGAAGGCTTGGGGAAATATCTTTTAAAGAAGAAAATGTAATGAACATGAGAGTTCAGACATCTCTTTGACAAACCGATTTCAAATCTTTTAGGTAAATATGCAGAAGTGGGGTTGCTGAATTGTATGGTAACTCTATAGCACAACATGATGAATACAGTTAATAACAGTGTATTATACATTCTGAAACAGCAAGAGTAAATTTCAAAAGTTCTCACTACAAAAATTGGTATTTTAGGTGAAAATACATTGATTAGTTTGATTTAATTATTCTACATTATATTCATAGATCATAACATTACTTTGTAACCCATAAATATATGTAATTACAAATTATCAATTTATGATAAAATCTTAAAAATAAAATGGGCTGAAATAAAAGCATTTGTGTCTTCTCCATCTCAAAAATACTGATATAGATTTTAAGCTAAAACAGAAGTTTTCAATTTTTTTATAGTGTATTAAATTTTCAATGGAGGCTCTTAAATTCAAAAATATATTTAGTGCTATAAATTCCATGTACTATTAATTTTCACTTGTTGGAAGAATTAGGGAGGGTGGTTACACTCTCTACTTCTACTAATGAAAAACATTTTGCTCTTTAAAAAAAAGAGAATGTGGGATTCATTATTTCCAAAAGCAAACACATGATTCATATCAGCACACCTATTGAGAAAAACTTTTTAAAAAATGTTAAAGGCATCAAAGAGCTACAAAGTAATGCAAAGTTATGGAATCAAATCTCAGAGGTGGCAAAAACCAAGAATAAGGCCCACCTTTCTTTCATTCTAAGGGCAATTGCCAATCCTGAAGACACATCAATGAAACCTTGAAGAACGTGTTGACTGGATGTGGTGAGAGAAATTGGAAACAACTGACCAAGCCTGTCCAAGTTATCAAGAGCCATGATCCTGGCACCAATTTAGTCTACGACACAGAAGGATTGCTCAAATTCAAGTGTGCTGGATACACAGCTTTGGTTTCCTTTTAAGAACCACCATTCATCCCCACTCTCTTCTGTTCTGTTCTGCATGTTAAAGTGTCAGAAAACCTGGGGACTTCACTTCCTAGGCTCTTGCAAAAAGGGTTTAAAAGATTTTCAGCTCTGCCAATAGTAGAAACTAGCAGAAGGAAATCCTGTGCCTCCATAGGCTGCAGGTTTTCCAAGAGTATGAGGGTTTAGGTCAGTGGTAGCAGTTTCCAGAGAGTCTTGGAACTTCCTGATTTCCACATGCACCTTTTAGCTTTTCCCCACTGCCATCCTCCCAGCCCATCCATTGAGTTTATAACACTGATTCCTTTTTAATATTCAGAGTGTTTTTGCTTTCTTGATTGATTCCTAATTGTTATAGTAAAAGGGAATGAGAAGTAAATCTGCACTTAAACGAATGTACGCATCCAAGCTGTGTCAATGGGGTGGCCCAAAGAATTTAAATATTGCAACTGCAGATTGCAGGTGGCCAGACTTGCAGTGTTCCACATGGCTTTCAACCCCCCCATTCTCCTGGGGAAAACATTAAACCTGTATCTTCAGTCTCAAATTATTTCTGAAAATGATTTTCCCAAATCAGAACATAGTTACAGATATCCAAATACAAAAAAGAAAGATCCATGTTCTAGAATAATGAGAAACAACAAATAAAAGAAAGAATTGCACAAAAAGACGTTGCTTTATCAGGCAGGGATTATTGTTAAAATATGTTTGCCATATTAAAATCAACAAGCGAGCTTAAAAAATATCTAAGGAAATAGCAAATCATAAAATGACACAGTAGATTAGGAAAAAAGAGATAAATTAAAAATTTAAAAGTCCCTCAAATTAAGAACCGAAACAATGGGCTTAACAGTATATTAGACATGGCTAAAGAGAAAATTGATGAATTATAACATAGATCAGAAAAATTATGTAGAAAGCAAACCAAAGAGATAACATAAAAATATTTGAGGAAAGAATGTATAAGAACATTTCAAAATAGATTAAGCTAATACATAAGATTCATGAAGTCCACTGAGTCTCACAAATAAACACATTTATGCACATCATACTGAAATCATAGAAAACCAAAGATGAAGTGAAAAATTACCTTAGAAAGAACCATAGTTATATTGACAGCCAATTTCTCAAAAAATGAGAACCATGATGTGCAGGAATAATACATTCAATATTTTGAAACAAAAATAACTGTCAACTTGAAGTTCTATACTAACATAAATTTCCTAAAAGAAAAAAGGAAGAATAACAATTTCAGATAAAAACAAAAAAATGAAGAAACACCAGAGTTCTTCACCAGTAGACAAGCTCTAATGAAAATTCTAAATAATACAGGTTTTGGATATTTAGTTAGAAAAAAAAAATAAAGAACACAGAGAGTAATAAATCCATGGTTCTATCAGTATAAAAATTGATTATATTTAAAAAAAATAATATTGTTTCCTTGAAGTTCTTTGTTATACACATACACATACACACACACACACACACACACACACACACACACATATTTTTTATACGACCACAGTAAAATATCAGGAGATGGATAAATAAAAAACTCCAGCAAGAAGGTAAAAATATTGATTAATATCAGAAGTTAACAATTTAAAAACACATGCTTTATTTAGAGGAAGTAGTAAAAATAACATGTAGAAGAAGACTGAAACAGGATCCTCATCTCTCACAAAAATTAATTCACGATGGATAACAGACTTAAACCTAAGGCATGAAACTATAAGAATTCTGGAAGAAAATGTTGGAAAAACTCTTATAGATACCAGCCTAGGCAAAGAATTTGTGAGGAAGACTCCAAAGACAATCACAGCAACAACAAAAATAAATAAATGGGACCTGATCAAATTAAAAAGCTTCTGCACAGCCAAGAAAACAATTAATAGAGCGAATGGACAACCTACAGAATGGGAGAAAATATTTGCAGGCTATACATCCTACAAAGGGCTAATAACCAGAATCTATAAAGAACTCAAGCAAAACAGCAAGAAAAAAATCAAACAACCCTATTAAAAAGTGGGCAAAAGACATGAACAGAAGGTTTTCAAAAAAAGATAGACTACTGACCAATAAACATGAAAAAATCATTTTATAAAAAAGACAGTTGCACTAGAATGTTTATTGCAGCACAATTCACAATCATAAAGATGTGGAATCAACCCAACTGCCCATCAATACATGAGTGGATTAATAAAATGTGGTATATGTATGTATATACATGAGTACTACTCAGTCTTAAATAATGGGTAACTAGTATCTTTTGTAACAACCTGGATGGAGGTGGAGACCATTCTTCTAAGTGAAGTATGGCAAGAATGGAAAAACAA
>CAUYSK010116103.1:0-48883 GCA_963575035.1 Avahi laniger
ATTTTTTCTGTATATTTTTAGTTGTTCAATTAATTTCTTTCTATTTTTAGTAGAGACGGAGTCTCGCTCTTGCTCAGGCTGGTTTCGAACTCCTGAGCTCAAACAATCTGCCCGCCTCGGCCTCCCAGAGAGCTAGGATTATACAGGCGTGAGCCATAGACTAGGTGTTCTAATCCTCCACAGAGGACCAAAGCAGTGGAAATGAATTTAAATTTAATCATGAATGTTCAGCTAAATATAAAAACAGCGTACTGTAAGGAAGATTAAATGTTACCAAGATAGCAGAAAAGTATATAGAATTAGAATATGTTTTAAATCTTATAATAATAATAATAGCTAATGTTCTAGTGCTTTCTCTGTGTCATACTTTTTACTAAGTGCTTTTATCTGTTATTTAATCCTTAAAACAATCAAATAAGATGTATTGTCTGTTTGTTTGTTTGTTTATTTGTTGGATGCATTGTCTTTTCATATACACATATTCAGATCAGCAAGTAGGTGAGTGGAGAGTTAAGTGCCCAGAATTACACAGTGGAGTGATGGAGCCAGGCCCAGGCAGCCTGAGCTGCACACTCTTAACCACTGTACTGTGAGTATTTTAGGCATTTTTCACCTGCAGCCAAGGAGCTAGAACATATGACTTCACAGCTTTTAGCTATGAATAATATGGCACTAAAGTTGACACTTACTAACTTTTTTCTCCCTGTTCTCTTCAAATTAAAAAGTTGTAGGGTTGTTTGTTTGACTGTCATCAACCTAATGATAATTTCTCTTTTTTCTTTAAGCCTCTCTATGGCTTACTCCAAGCAAAACTTCAACTCATTACACATGCATATTTTGAAGAGAAGGATTTTTCTCAAATTTCCATTTTAAAGGTAACTTTATTCCCCTCTATAGATGTGTTTGGCTGAAGATGAATTCATGAATCAAGTAAATCTTGTCAGTAATACTATGAAGAATAATCATTTATTAGCTCAAGAAAGACATCCTTCTTTGAATGTCTTCTTTGAATTAAAACATTGAAGGACCAGGGATCTGCCCAAAGACTAAATTTAACCAAATTGTCTTTTTTTTTTTTTTTTTTAGGAAATAATGACTGCAAATAACTACAACTAACATTAATGTCTCTGTTAATGGATAATAGCCCTTTTGCTATGGCATTGCTTCTATAAATTTGCTTATCTTATTAATAAGCTGCACAGTATGTTTATATATCAGGCTTCTGGTTCATAGCTCCCAATACATAGACCAGAAAAACCACATGACTGTTTCATTGAAGGTGAATAACATGTCTTTCTCAAGGCTGCCATTAATGTACAGAACGTGGATCTCTCCTGGATTCTTGTGGGAGTAGGACAGTTAAGTACTTAGTAGGGAAGCAGAGGGAATGTATCCTAGAAGCTTATACCACCAAGTGAAAGAATTAAGCTCTAACATGTAGAGGAAGGAAGGAATACCCTGTGTAGTTTTTCACACTTCCTGCACACATCTCTTCTGATTATGTCTGGAAGAGAAGGAATGAGTGGTGGAAACTTGAAAGATTTCAGAGAGACCTTGATTGTTTTTTAATTTAGTACCTATAAAAAACCTGCTTCCATTAAGGAACCAACTTTTTTCTCATCATCATTTTTCTGATTTAGTGTCTAAAATAATAGTAAAATGTTCTAAACTCAGTCTATATTTTATAGGAGCTTTATGAACATATGAACAGTTCCTTGGGAGGAACTTCATTAGAAGGATCCCAAGTATATCTTGGTAAGTAACTTTTTTGCAAGTTAGAAGAGATGCCCCTATTTCTTTTTGTTTGGTAAACTTGAGTTGCATGTAAAACATTGTGATCAGAATACATCTTCATATGGGATTTAAATTCTTCAACATTTGAGGCTGCTTCGTCCTTAAATATCTTCTTAGCCTGTTTTTATACTGAGAAGGGTTATTATAGCATACTGTTAGCAATATTTACAACTATTATTATACAGGGGAAATTGCTACTTTTCAGAATAGTAACGCAAGTTTTTTCTCCTTTCATTAATGCTGACCAGCTCAGTTCCCTGTCATAACAAGAGAGGGAAGGAGGGCAAGAGAGAGAGCTGCTCAGCTCTTTTCTAAGATTCTTCAGGTTGGGGATTTTGTTTAATTTAAAGTGTCTGGACAACCCAGAATATCCACTGGTATCCAAGGTACTCAATGGGCAACTCAATAAATATCCTTTTCATGACAAAAAAAAAATTTTAGTCACATAGTGATTTATGCTTGCTCATTTCCTATTTCAGCACGAAGTAGCCAATTGTGGAAGTTTATTATTGCAATCCTGTGTGTAATGTAAGCTATTCACGGAGCTCCTATTCTAAGAACATATTTTTCCTCTACATTATGTTTTCTTGTGCTGTGGCATTTCAGGCAGATGATTGGAAAAAACTGTGTTTCAGAAATAATAGAGTGCAGTGACCAAAAACCATGTTTAAATGATTGACTGCCATGATAAGTTTTATCATTTCTGAACTTGGATACTTTATGTATGTAGAATGGAGGAGATTAGATTTGCACTGTCCAAGCAGTAGCCACTTTCCACAGGTAGCTATCTACATTTAGATTAAAATTAATAAAAATTAAATTTAAGTCAGTTTCATTTAACTGCATTTCAAGAGCTTAGTAGCTGCATCTGGCTACTGTATTGGACAAGGCAGTTTTAAAACATTTCATCCTTTTTTTTTTTTTTTAATTGAAAGCGTAAATTTTAATAGACGGATGGAAATATATGTTAAAGTGGAAAAAAATAAATGGTGAACTGAGAGACAAGAACTTTGGTGTGTCCATCACTCTGGTCCATTCCTGCGCCAGAGCACACCCTGAAACCGCTGGAGCAGATTGAGGGGAGTGGTGCACAGCAGGCATCGTCCATCCAACCGGCCTCTTTGGATTAGGTCACAGGCTCCTCTAGGGTGGGCACTGTGCCGCCCTAGCATGGTGCTCTGCATACAGAATGTACTCCATAAAAGTAGTGTGAGATGCAGAGCCTTCCAGATCTGTCTCTATTCCACATTTTAATACTTCACACCTATTCCTCCTCACCTCATAGGGATATAGTGAAGAGTAAATAAAAATACTGTGCCTGAAGCCCTTCACACATTGCTTAGCACACACACACAAATTCTTGATAAGTGGTAGTTGCTTTGTCTCCATCTGGGACTTTGTACCTGCCTCTAAGGTGGAGCTTAGTGCGCTGTGCTGGACTGTCAGTACTTGTCTACAAGAACCTTGAGTGTCCCAACATGGGCTCTTCACTCCATGCCCAGCAAGGTCCTCACCCAACAGCAGGGTCTGAAGCCACCTACATGACAAGCAACAAAGATCCAAGTTCCAGTCCTGCCTTCACCCCAACCCAGTGGGTAACCCTCAGAGGTCATTTAAACTCTCCGGGCCTCGGTGATGCCGGTGGGTCTTCTGGCCTAGTTATGATGGACAGCACTATTTCTAAGTATGTGTACACTTAACCAAATATAATATAAATATTTGACTACTTCTGTATTCCTGCTTTCTTTTTTTACCCCTTTAAGGGGAAAAGTAAGCTTGCTTCAGCAAAAACAGTAGATTATATTGACAGATTAGCTTTTTTATTAACATTGTAGGTCTGTCTCCTCGAGATCTTGTCCTTCATTTTCGACACAAGGTATGGTGCATTATTTAATTTATGATCTACAGTACTAAAATGGGAGACACTGTTATTCATTTAACTGGCAGATTCATTGTGCTACATCAAATGCAGATGTGGCATACTATATTTTAGTTCTTCTGAGACAGTGCTTGGTCTCATAACTGTACAAACTTGAAAATGTTGGTAGTGTTTGTATCGAATTTATAGAAGAATACAAATACTGGCTGATTACTTCTTTGCAGGATAGGGTATTTTTTTCTATTGCCTTTGTAATTTCAGCTATCATGAAATTAGAAAGAAACAAGTTTTGATCTTGCATCATATTTTATATGTTGCCCTGAGAATGGAACATTTTCTGGTGAAATATCTATACATACTTATGCCTTCTGATCTTTATTATTAAAGCATATATTATCTAGGACATAAACACATTGATTATTCATTTAACATTTATTGAGCACCTGTAATGTGAACACCCTGGACATTCAGAAATAAATTAATAGTCCCTGCCCTTTAAGGAGCTTGCAAATATTTCAAGCAAAAATGGCACCACTCCTTCAATAAAAGATAATTTCAGTTAGAAATTTAAGTGATTCTCATATTTTTTTAGAGCACACAGGTAATATTTAATTTCTCAGTATAAGTTCATAATTTTTCATATATTTTTTGAAAGTGCTGTGATTATTTAATTGCCTAAATGATATGTGGTATGTTTGAGGAGGGAAAAAGGCAAATGAATGAGTTTCTCTTTTTGAATCTTTTTTTTCATGACAGCCTACCATTGAATAGTTTCTCATTTTAATACTACATTTCTTTCCTTGTTTCTACAGGTCTTAATCCTATTTAAACTAATTCTTCTTGAGAAAAAGGTAAGATTCAAAGGGAATGTATAAAATATCTATTTTTATTGAAATTTTTACATATAACAATATTGAAACTAATGATAAAATATTAAGACATTTTGGTCTATCAAATTATGGTGAGCTGAAGCACATATTCTTCACTTCTGTAGAAGTATAAATTCATGCGGCCTTTCTGGAGGCATTTGATAGTGTATCATCAGTATGGTTTCTGCTACAGGTAACAGAAAACCCAATTTTAAGCTGGCTTACGTAAAACAAAAATGTACTGGCTCACTTCAGATTTCTGGGCTGGTTGACTCAGTGGCTTAGAATGTTAAGTACATACCTAGGTTTTTTCCATCTCTTTATTCTGTAGTCCACAGCGCTAGCTTTATCCAGAGCCTGGTTTCCCTTGTAGTGTAGGAAACTGCTAATGGTAATTGGGCTATTTGCTCCCTTAATCATCACTGGTGGCGGAAATAATATCTCTTCCCAAACCATTTAATAAGAATTCTCTTCTATCAGGCCACGCAGGTGCCTACCCCTGAACCAATAATTGTTTCCAAAGACATACATGCATTGATTGACTTAAACTTAGGTTCCTGACCACTCTCTAATAGAAAGGAATGGGATTGCTGTGATTGGTTTAGACTAGGGGTGGGGAACCTGCAACCTTGGGGCCACATGTGGCCTTCTGGATCTTTGAGTGCTGCCTTTTGACTGAATCCATTTTACAGAACAAATCCTTTTAGGGCCCCACAGCCAATTTGGCCCACTGCCTATTGTTATAGATAAATTTTATTGGAAAACAGACCATTCGTTTATATATTGTTTATGACTGCTTTCACACTACAGTGGCAGAATTGATTAGTTACAACAGAGACCATATGGCCCAGAAAGCAAAAATATTTATCTGACCCTTTGTTGAAAAAGTTTACTGAACTCTGGTTTAGACTAATCAGGAGCCATCCCTGAATCTGAGACCAGTTTTATATACCATATTACTGTGCTCAGTGGAGTAGGGCTGGAAAGGATATTGGGGGGTCGACCGTGCACAATGGTCTACTGTGGTTCATTACCTTGGAAGTATTTATTCCTTTAACGTAGTAATTCTCCTCTTAGAGATTTATTTTCAAGAATTAATCTGAGTTGGGCACGAAGCTCTATCTAAGAGACTATCACAAAATCATTTTTAGTAGTTATAAGTGAATAGCTAAGTAATGGTTTATCTTGTATGTTGTATATAATTCCAAACAATGCAGAAAGATGTTTTTATTGTAAAGATTTTTATGACATAGTAAGTGAAAAAAGTTTGTCTATCTACATATTAAGCCCATGATCCTAATTTTATGAATAAATTTAAATTCATTGAAAAGGGACCAGAAGAAAAGATACCAACATAGTTTGGTGAGAATATAGTATATATTTTTGTAAAAGGAAATACTTTCTCTGTATCATAGTTTTCTACAAGAAATATGTATTCCTTCTTCAAACAGGAAAAAAGTAAACTTTTTAAAAAACTAATTCAGCATATACTAGTGTGATGTTTCAAAAAATTTAAAATTTTAAAATTGTTATAAAGTACACATAACCTAAAATTTACTATCTTAACCATTTTAAGGTGTACAGTTCATTGGGATTAAGTGCATTTACATTGTTGTACAACCATCATCACCATCCATCCACAGAATACTTTCAACATGCAAAACCGAAACTCCGTCCCTATTAAACAATAACTATGTTCTCCCCTCCCCCGAGCCTCTGGCAGCCTCTACCTTCTTTATCTGAATTCAACTACTCTAAGTTCCTCATGTGAGTGGAATCATGGAGTATTTCTTTTTTTGACTAGCTTGTTTCACTTAGCGTAGTGTCCTGAGGGTTCATGCATGTTGTAGCAAGTGTCAGAATTTACTTTTTAAGGATGAATAATATCACAATAGCTATGCCACATTTTGTTTATCCATTTATAAAAAGAGGTGACATCATTCAGTGTGCTATTGATACTGTTCTTCAGCAGATATGCAGACAGTTAATCAAATACCTATAGAGCAAAGGAGCATATCACATTTTCTTATAGAAAGATTTTATTATTATAGGATTGCTTTAAAATTTGTGCCCCAATCCTAGGCCTTTTTGAATTTGGCAGGGATTATATTTGTTTTAAATCACAGAAGATGTTATAGCAGCCTGAGCTAAAAAAAAGAGAGAGAGAGAGAGAGAAATCACAGAAAAGACCATTAATAAAGTCCTATGTGATTTCTCCTAAAATATGACCTATAATTTAATTGTTTAAAAAATACTCACTTTGCTTTGATGGCATGTGCCTATATTCCCAGATACTCAGGAGGCTGTTTTGGGAGGGTCAACTTGAGGCCAGGAGTTCGAGTCTAGCCGGGCAACATAGTGAGACACAGTCTCTTAAAGAAATATTTTTAAAAAATCAACTCATCTAGGCAAACCTTTGCTTGTTCTAAACTAATTTAATATTAGCCAGTGTCAGTTTTTGTACAGTACCTAACTGAATCCTGTTTCTAATTTAATTTTTTCTCAATTGTTATCCTTAAAAATGCCAAACCTACCGAAAAGTTGATGGAGTAATATAATCAATGCCTTTACACCCTTCATCTGCATTTACCAGTTGTTAACATTTTGCCATTCTTGTATCATATTGCTTTATATATGTTCATTTTTCACCCTGAATCATAATACTTTGAAACTAATTTGTAGATACCATGATACTATACCCCTAAATACATCAGGATATATTTCTTAAGAGTAAGGGTATATTCCCACATAACTGAAGTACCATTTTCACATTCAAGAAATTTAACAGTGAGGCGGGCGCAGTGGCTCTTGCCTGTAATCCTAGCACTCTGGGAGGCCAAGAAGGGAGGATCACTTGAGGCCAGGAGTTTGAGACCAGCCTGAGCAAGAGAGAGACCCCATCTCTACCAAAAATAGAAAATTAGCCAGGCGTAGTGATGTGCACCTATAGTCCAGCTACTCAGGAGGCTGAGGAAGAAGATTGCTTGAGTTTGAGGTTGCAGTGAGCTATGAGGACACCACTGCACTCTACCCGGGATGATGGAGAAGACTCTGTCTCAAAAAAAAAAAAAAAAAGAAAGAAAAGAAATTTAACACTGATAGAATAAATTACATCTAATATATAGTTTATTTTTAGATTTCTCCCATATGTTATGATAATGTCCTTTATAGCTGATTGTTTTCAGTCTGGGATCCAGTCAAGGATCCCGTACTACATTGCCAGCCTTCTTGAATCTCAAACAGTTCTACCACTTCTTATTCTTTGTTCGTTTGTTTGTTTTTGTATTTCATGACATTGGCACTTTTAAAACAATCCAGATTAGTGTTATAAAATGAGATTTGTCTGATTGTTTTCTTGTGGCTAGTTTCAGATTAACCTTTTTTTTTATTTTTTATTTTTTTATGAGACAGATTCTTGCTCTGCTGCCCAGGTTAGAGTGCAGTGGCCTCATCATAGCTCACTGCAGCCTCCAACTCCTGGGCTCAAGCGATCCTCCTACCTCAGCCTCCTGAGTAGCTGGGACTATAGACGTAAACCATCACACCTGGCTAATTTTTGTATTTTTGGTAGAGATAGGGCCTCAATATGTTGCTCAGGTGGGCAGATTAAACTTCTTTAGCAAGAATGCTACCCAGGTGGTAATGACATCAGGAGGCCCATAACTATTTGTAGGACTATTATTGGCGATGCCAAATTTGATCATTTGATTGAGGTGGTGGTTGCCATTTTAATAGGTAATTTATGGAATGATAAATTAGAGACCTTGTGAATATCCTGTTGCCTAACAACCTTTCACAGTAGCTTTAACATCTATTGGTAATTTTTATAATACCTGAATCATGGTAGATGCTAAATGGTGCTTTTCTATCATTACTTCTACATTTATTAGCTATTAATCTTCTGTAAAGAAGAATTTTTCCCTCTGTTCTCCTCTCTTTTTTTTTTTTTTTTGGGTTTATCATGATCTCATAGGTTTTCTAATTTAATTTTGATTGAATCTATTTTAGGTTCTTTTTTATATTTCTCCAGTGAATAAATTGGTGGGTGCACTGATGACTGTGCTTTCCCTTTTTCCAGGTAAGAGGACAGCAGTATCTTCTCTTTTCTTTGTTTAATTTGTACTGGAACTTAAACTTTCAATAATAAAAATTTTCAAGGATCAGCTCATTAGGATTAACATTTCCATTTTAGGATACCAGCTCACAGGCAATAACGTATCTTTTTAATGCGATATTTTCCTCTTGGCAATAAGTTTCTCTTTTATCTGTGTTTTCTTTCTATTCTTTTTCCTTTTTTTAAATTAAAATGTGTGTAATCATAGCTGTTACAATTTTTATGAGTTCCATTATGTAAAACAATATACAGCTCTTATTTTCTTCCATTTTATTATAAACCAAACTGTTCTTCAACATTGTATGTTTTAGGCATGATTGAACACGGCCTCAGTGACTGTTCTCAGTACAGGCCCCGAAAGAGTATGTCTGAAGATGGTGGGCTTCAGGAAAATAATCCACCTGCATATGATTTTGTTTCTGCATCTGTTTCTGGCATTTCAAATACCAACTTGGGAATTGTCAAGAAAGTCATGGCAGGAAACCATGAAGGAGATGCTGCCATCAAGACCAAAGAGCCTTTGTTCCAAGTAGATAACAACAGCAAAGGGCAGGAACCCAACGATACCAATCAATATTTGAAACCTCCATCTCGCCCATCTCCAGAGTCTTCAGAAAGTGACTGGGAGACCTTGGATCCTAGTGTCTTAGAGGACCCTAACTTAAAAGAAAGGGAACAGCTAGGGTTAGACCAGACAAACTTATTTCCAAAGGACTCTGTTCCCTCAGAGAGTCCTCCAATTACTGTACAACCTCAAGCTAATACAGGGCAGGTGGTCCTGATACCAGGACTCATTTCAGGTTTGGAAGAGGACCAGTACGGCATGCCCCTGGCCATCTTCACAAAGGTAAGATATAAAGTGCTTTACCAAGTTCCTTAAAGAATATGACAGAATCCTTTTGGAGTTTAACATTCATTGTTGAATACGTTTTCAAGTCAAAAAATTGTCCTTAAAATTGCAAAATACATACCAAATATGTAGTTCTGTGACTGAAGTGTAAGGCTGTAGAGAAGTAATTCAGGGGGTTTTGATTTGAAAGAGTTTTGAAACTTAGTAGATATGAGGTCAACAATCACTATATTGGGTCTGTTTTTAATTATTCAGGTTTCTCTCTGAAAAAAAGATGAATTGAGGAAGTCCAGTCTTGATTGCACTTTATGAATATATATTAAAATACTATAATTCTAAAAGCTACAATTTTAAAAGAAAAAAATGCTTAAATTTCTTTGGGCTCAAGCTATCCTCCTGCCTCAGCCTCCCAAGTAGCTGGGACTACAGGTACGCGCTACCATACCCAGCTAATTTTTTTATTTAATCATTTTTTTGTAGAGACAGGATCTTGCTATGTTGCTCAGGCTGGCCTCAAGTGATCTTCCCACCTTGGGTTTCCCAAAGTGCTGGGATTACAGGCGTGAGCCACCACGCCCAGCCAGGATATCATTTCATGTCAGTGATACATTAAGATGGTGTGGTGGACTAAAGTTAAAGTGATGCCAGTACATATTCTGGAAGTTAACATTAGTTGGACATTTTTTGTTTTATTTTTATCCTATTTAGGAAAAATTGTTTTATTGCTATTTGTAAATTATTTTTCAAAATGGAGCTGACAAAAAAATTCCATTTCATTCCTTATTCTACAAATAAAGTTGTCCCTCAGTATCTGCAGGGGATTGGCTCTAGGAACCCGCTCCTCCCTATGTAAAAATCCACAGATGCTCAAGTTCCTTATATAAAATGGTGTAATATTTGCATGTAAGCTACATACGTCCTCCTGTATACATTAAATAAATCTCTGGATTGCTTTCTAATACCTAATACAATGTAAATGCTGTATAAATGTTATACTGTATTTTTAAAAATTTGTATTATTGTTATTTTTTTCCCTGAACATTTTCAATCTGAGGTTGGTTCAATTCAGGATGCAGAACCCACAGATACGGAGGGCCGACTGTATTTGTTGCCTTCTTATGTGCCATTCTCCGTACCAGGCTCTAAATTCTTCTCATCTGTAATCTTCAGTCTACCATGAAAGACAGATACGCCTTTCCTATAACTAGAAGAAAGTACTGTGTTTTTCCCTAAATACCATCCAACTGTTATCCATGAGGTAAAACTTTGTATGGAAAAGAAAGATGGGTAGTGTTGGCTTGAACATTATATTTCTTCCTCCACCATACTCTTCGATAAATTCTTTCTGGGTTTATCCAACTTTGCAAAAAAGCACTTGACCAGAATCATTGTTGGTGGATAGTCAACAGAAAATGCTGTCTGTTCATTTTGTGGCCTGCTAGGGATCCTGAAATTATCTTAACTGGTTTCGTGATTAAGGTATACAGTTTCTTAAAACTGGGATTTAAGAACCTGTGGAGAAAACTCCAGTTTCTCAAACTACTGGGTATAGTAAGTAGTCACAAATTGTGGGCTTTCTGAATTGAGTGTCATGGCTTCTTGTACCTTTTGGAGCCCTTACTTTGTTGCTTGTCCACCTATCCTCTAATTTTGTGCGTTGTGGAGTTATCAAGAGGGAAATTAACTAGGGAGGGATGTTGGTGTTTGTTCTAAAATGGGATCTCACCGTGTTGCCCAGGCTAGAGTGCAGTGGCTATTCACAAGCATGATCCGACTACCAAGCAGCATAAGAGTCTGGACCTGCTCTGTTTTCAACCTAAGCCATTTTACCCTCCTTAAGCAACCTGGTAGTCCCCCACTTTAGAAGGTCACCATATTGATGGCCGAACTTAGTGCATACATTTGATCGACATAGTGCACTACAGCCCAGAACTCCTGAGCTCAAGCTGTCCTCCTACCTCAGCCTCCTGAGTAGCTGGGACTACAGGTGTGCCAGTACACCTGGCAGGATTTTGGTTTTGTTTGTCGTGTTGCTGAATTAAAGCAATGTAAAGATATATTTTGTGTCCTGTCAATAAACCATATTTAGCAGAATATTAGATTTGTGTGCCTCGTACAGTACCAGTATTGACTGTATGATGAGCTTACCACCATTTTTATGGTAAATAAAACATTTTTCTTTATGGTTTTATGTTTTATTGTATACTGATTAAAATCTAATTTATTTAATCACAGTTTTAAATACAAATGTTGATTCTTTCAGTAACTTTGGAATATGAAGTATTCTTAAAACCAAATCATCTTTAGGCTTTTTTTCTCTTGAAGTTCTTAAAATGTGAGTACAAAAGGAATTCGGTTAGCAAAGCATCTTGAAAAGTAATTTCAGAAGTAGCCAGAGAGAAGCCTGGGTGCATGGGGAATACTGCTGTAGTATATATAGTAGTTACCATGTGAATAAACAGAAACAAGTTTCTATATAGTAAAACAATTATTTCTTGAAGAGACACCCTAGTTCTCCAGTCTTCTCTCTGGTACTTGAACTTACCTAAGGTTGTCAATCATGTCAATCTCATGACAAGGCTTACTGTGTAAATGCTGTGGATGCTAGGTTCTAAAATATGCTTGCACCTTTCTTGACAGTTGATTCAGGAAGTGAGAAGAAACGGGTGCTGAGGAGGAATGGGTGGAGCTGGAGGCAACTGTGGGGTAGGCTGCCCATGGGGTGACGGGAGGGGAATGAAGAAACCAAAAGAAGTAGGAAAATTAGAAAATGAATTGTACCTATATAATATTTATGCTCTGCAGCTACACCACTTTATAACCAGAGAAATATTGAAGGGAGGAAAGAGGAAAATGGAAAAAAAGAGAAGATAGGGTAGCTATTTTCAGATGTGAAAAGACAATCCTGAGGGCTTTTCTTCCATTTTTCTCTGACTGTAAGTCTTCCTGCCTCACGACTGAAAGTGTCCTGGAATTGGCTGCACAGTGGAGCAAAACAGTGGATGTACGAGTGGCCAGAAAGGACTAGAGCCATTTTCCCCTCTTTTCCAGCTATGAGATAATAGTCATTATGTGGTAAAATTAGTTGAGTTACCATAAATGAAACTCTGATTAGAAGTTACCTCCATACAATTACTATTTGTCCACTAAAAGTAAAAAAAATATTTTAAATAAAATTTAGCTTTTTTTAAAAAAATTACCTCAATCTGTAATTCAGTAAATGTGACTTTTAGTGTCACATTTTTGAGGGATAGAGAAGATGATTTTAGGTAACTACTTAAAAATTTTTCTCTCTCAGTTCTGCTGAGTTTTTAAGCTATTTTGAAAAGCTCAGCAGCCAACTTCTTAGTTTTTTTAAATTGCATGTATCTGGTACTTTTTAAAAATATACACAATTGCCTCCACCAAAAGATCACTTCTTAATTTAGAATTTTCTCAAGTTTCAGTTTTTCCATAACTTTTTAAATAAAATCATAAATTTATGAAAGAGTCAAAAATATATGTAGTTGGAAACTACTCATATTAAACTCATTTAAATATTGCTTTTAAGTTTATATTTGATTCACTTGCTCGCAGATGGTCATTTTCAAATTTAGGGAACCATGGATAACCTGATCGACTACTAAAAAGTCAGGGATGCATATTTGTGAATTTTATTTAAGTGGAACCGTATTTTTTTCTCTCAGCATTGTTCTTAGTTTCATCCACGTTTTGCATGAGGTGTATATTATTATTACTAGGTAGTTTTCCATTATAAGACTATTCTGTAGTTCATTAGTTCTGCTTTGGATAGACATCTACATTGTTTTCCAGTTTCTGGCTACTACAAATAATGCTGCTATGAAATTCTTATTCAGGAATTTTGCTGTACACATGCAAGAGTTTCTCTAGTATTCAATCCCTAGAGGAAAGAATACTTGATCATAAGAAATGGAAATTGTTAGAACCACTTTAGAAAATAGACTTAGTATTAGTCAATCTGATGATATCTTATGGATCTTAGTTTGCATTTTTCTGTAATCCCTGTTGAGGTTGAATACCGTTTCGTATACTTGTTGGCCATTTGGATTTCCCTTTGCATAGCATTGGTTCAAAGCTTCTTGATTGTCTCCCTTATGGTCTGTGATCTGTGGAGTGTCTTCATATAGATACTTTTTCTGTTTATCAGGTTTTTTTACTTTATGGGCTAGTGCTTTGGGATTCTTGCTTACAAACTCCTCCCTACCTTGAGGTCATAAAAACAATCTCCTATATTATTTTTTAAAAGCTTTATAGTTTTGACTTTTATATTTTGATTTTTATCTACCTGGAATTGATTTTTTGTGTTTGGTTGGGGAAGGGAGTCTGTTTCTAGACTATTTTGTTGTTCCATTGATATATTTGTCTATCCCTGTGCCAATCCCCACACTTAATTACCACATAAGTCATACTGGATAGAGAAATGTTTTCTTGTCTTATTATTGTTCCTTAAGAGTTTCTTGGCTGAATGTGGTGACTCACGCCTGTAATCCTAGCACTCTGGGAGGCTGAGGCAGGAGAATCGCTTGAGGTCAGGAGTTCAAGAGCAGGCTAAGCAAGAGTGAGACCCGCTCCCCCATCTCTACTAAAAATAGAAAAATTAGCTGGCGTGGTGGTATGCACTTGTAGTCCCAGCTACTTGGGAGGCTGAGGCAGGAGGATCACTTGAGCCCAGTTTGAGGTTACAGTGAGCTATGATGGTGCCACTGTACTCTACCCAGGGTGACAGAGCAAGACTCTTGTCTCAAAAAAAAAAAAGTTTATTAACTCTTTGTATTTCCACATCAATTTTAGAATTAGCTTGTCAAATTCTCACACAGATTGAGATTTTGATAGGGATTACATTTAAACCATAGATCAGTTTTGGAGAGAATTGACATCTCTACAACATGGAGGCTTCCAATACATGAACACGTTTATCATCCCTGACTAGAGAAGAGATGAGAAAATGGCACTTGGTCCTGAACATATCCTAGAGGTGCCCCTTCCTAGTCTCATGAGAGAAGGCACACTAGGCTTTTGCAGCTCTTAAGCAGATTAGCTCATAATAGTTCTATCAGATTCACCAAGTTGAAGTGTGCTTTTGTTTGTTGTTTTGTAATGTGGTAAAAAACGTATAACATAAAATTTACTGTCTTTACCATTTTTAACTGTACAGTTGTGATAATTATGCTTACACTTTTATACTACAGGTCTACTTTGTCATCTTAAAAAACTGAAGCTATACCTATTAAACAACTCCCCATTCCCTCCCTCACCCAGTCCTTGGCAACCACCATTATTCTTTAAGTTTCTGTGAATTTGACTACTTTAGATAGGTCTTATAAGTAGAGTCATACAGAATTTGTCCATTTATGACAGGCTTATTTCACTTAGCATAATGTCCTCAAACTTCATCTATGTTGCAGCATGTGACAGGATTTCCTTCCTTTTTAAGGCTGAATGATATTCTGTTGTAGGTATGTACCACATTTTGTTTATTCATTCGTCTATCAATGGATATTTGTGCTGCTTCCACCTCTTGGCTATTGTGAATAATACTGCTGTGAACATGGGTGTACAAATATCTAATCTGTGTATATCTGGGGTCTTTTTTTTTTTTTTACAATTATATACTATAGTTCCAAATATAGAAGTAAAAGTAACCTAGAAAAATGGAAAGCCAGGAGTAGGCTTGGACGTGGAGAGTGCTTTGTGTGAAAGGACTCATGCACTTGCTGCTACCGTACATTAAGGACTTTTCAAAAACTTAGGCTAAATTGATCATTATTAAAAGTTAATGGCACAGTTTTTTTTTCTTTTAAGAGACAGAGTCTCACTGTGCTGCCCAGGCTGGAATGCAGTGGCACAGTCATAGCAATCCTGAGCTAGGACTACAGGCATGTGCCGCCATACCCAGCTAATTTTTTTTTTTTTTTGAGATACGGTCTTGCTCTATTGCCCGGGCTAGAGTGCCTTGACGTCAGCCTAGCTCACAGCAACCTCAAATTCCTGGGCTCAAGCGATCCTCCTGCCTCAGCCTCCCAAGTAGCTGGGACTACAGGCATGCACCACCATGCCCAGCTAATTTTTTCTATATATTTTTAGTTGTCCAGATAATTTCTTTCTATTTTTAGTAGAGACGCAGTCTCACTCTTTTTCAGGCTGGTCTTGAACTCCTGATCTTGAGTGTTCCTCCCACCTCGGCCTCCCATAGTGCTAGGATTACAGGCGTGAGCCACCACGCCCGGCCTCCAGCTAATTTTTTAATTTTTTGTAGTGATGGGGTCTTGCTCTGTTACCAATGCTGGTCTGAAACACCTGGCCTCGAGCAATCCTCCCACCTCGACTTCCCAGATATGGAAGTAAAAGTGCTGGGATTATAGGCATGAGCTACTGTGCCCAGCCATAATGGCACAATTTTAAAGCTATTTTGAACTACTATTTTAAATAATTTTATAAATATGTAATACTTTTATATTGTTCAATATTTAAAAGATTCCAAAGCATCTATAGTAAAAAGTCTTCCTTTCTTTTCCCTGCTATCCAGCTGCCCTCTCCAGTGACAGCCAACATTATCAATGTCTTATGTTTGCTTCTGGAAGAATTTTATACATAAACAAATGCATAGATATTTTCCCCTCCCTTTTTACACAAATGGTAGCAGAAAATGCCCATTTTTCTGCCCCTTTTTTTACGTAGTATTTTTCAGAGATGAACTTCACCTCTTTTTATGGCTATCAGGTGTTCTCTTATGTAGATAAACATTTATTTAATCCCCTATTCATGAATTATTAGGATTTCAGTCTTTTGGTAAAGAATGCTGTAATAAATAACTTTTCATAAATATCTAGTCACACATGAGAAGGTATAACTGTCGAATAGATTATAAAAAGTAGAATGCTGGGTGGGCAAAAGGGTGTGTATATTTATAATTTTGTGAGGATTTAAAACAATATTTTGGGGGAAACAAGGTCCTGCTCTGTTGCCCAAGCTGGAGTGCAGTGGTGCAATCATAGCACACCGCAGTCTCAAACTGAAGCTCAAGTTATCCTCCCACCTCAGCCTCCCAAATAGCTGGGACTACAGGCTCATGCCACCAGCCCCAGCTAATTCTAAAATTTTTGTAGAGATGAAGTCTGACTATGTTGTCCAGGCTAATCTCAAACTCCTGGCCTCAAACAGTCCTCCCACCTCGGCCTCCCAATGTGCTGGGATTACAAGCATAAGCCACCACACCTGGCCAAAAATATTTCTTAAAAGCTTTGAACTACTTATTTTTTGAAAACATAATTATTTTTGTTGCTGTTGCAGACTTAGCCAAGAATCTCATTGTTGATAATAAACTTTTCTTCTCTAACAGAATCAAGTATGAAATGTAAAACTGTGAGCAATTAAGTTCTCTTACTACTATTTTGCAGTATCAATCTTTTGTAATAATTGGCAGAGTGATTTTATCAAGGAGGATTCTCAGTGCTAGTCAGGGGAGTGGATGTTCTGTGGCGGCTACATCAAGTGTGAAAGAGTGTTCTACGCTGTAATGTTTATGTTTGGAAACAGGCACTTGTCAGGGAGGATGTCTATTGCTTTTAAATCCACAGCACACAAAATCAAACATGAACCAGTGAACCCTGAACCAGCTGTTTTGAATGATTCTGAATGAGTGGCAAGGATCTTTTAGCCTTTAGTGACAAGAGGCATGAGTTGGGAAGCACTATACTGAGCATCTCTAATGCATAGACATGGATTCATTTTTGATGCTTCTATCGATAGGGTTTGATCAGACAGGAAAAGGCATTGTCAAGAATAAGAATAAAACCAAATTACTAGACCTACAGTCCAACTTTTAGAAGTCCACTCTTTCTTAAGTATTTAACAGCCACCTGTTAGGCACATACAAGGCACTCTCCTAGCTGAAGTGAAGAACATGAAGTTACAAAAGGGATGTCTTCTGCTCTCAGATTTGTCTCATGATGTAAACAAGACATCATCCAGCTAGCTATAATTTAGTGTTTCAAAAAGTGATAAGACATAAAACACATAAAACTAATATAGAACTTGAGGCAGAACTCAAGTTCAGGGACTCAGCAAGTATGCCCTTCTGGCTTCATACACAAATCATGCCACTTGCTGGAAACCTATTCTGATTTAGAATCTTTCCATATCTTCGTTCAATGAATCATTCCAGTGTCAACCCCTTACTCTCAGGATATATGCTAGGCTTTTTGTGTACTTAAATGCCTGCTGCAGTTTAGCAATGCAATTTATAATTTTCAGGGCAGTGCTATTTTCAAATACAGCTCAAATGGAAATTAAATATACAACTACTACCAATGTCATTTTTGCTTCAAATATTTAATAGCAAATATTGTAAAATATTTTTGCATGATTTTTAACAATAAGACAATAAAACAGATGCTATGTGGTGCTTTTCTTATAATAGTATTTTGATTGTTATGTGCAGATGTATATGTTTTAAAATTTTAATAGCTTTCTATGAAAAAATGTAGTTTTTAATAAACTTAATACTTCACTTCCTAAATGAAAAAGTCCAATTAATTAGTTATCATAGAGACTTTTAAATTGAACCAAAAGTAAAGTGATCAAGTAAGACAACCTTCGTGTTAAACCATCTTGCCGGGATTTGATCATTCATGGAGATTAACTAATCATTAACTGGAGACTCCCCTGGAATATTATCTTGCTGAGTCAAAGATGAGCTGCCTTAGGGACACATAGGACAGGGAAGAATGGGAGTTTTCTTTCCTGCTGTTACCTCTCTAGGTTTAAAGAGAGAAGTGTCCTTTTACTTTTCTAATATTTTCTATCACTCTTGTAATTCATAGGGATATCTGTGTTTGCCTTACATGGCATTGCAGCAGCATCATCTTCTCTCTGATGTCACCGTCCGGGGATTTGTTGCTGGAGCTACTAACATCCTTTTTCGACAACAGAAACACCTCAGTGATGCCATTGTGGAAGTACGTTTATGTGTGAGTGTGTGTACTTGGCCCTGCTAGTCCTTGTTTTCATTTCCTTAATGTAATTGTGAAGGTATAGTCAGAACCCTAATCACGATGAGGATTTCCTGCTGTATGCCGAACATTGTGTAAGTGTAACTGATCTGATTCTTATAACAGCCCGGTAGGTAGTACTGTTACTGTCCACATTTTACACCTGCAGAGGCTAAGGAACAGAGAATTAAGTGACAGCACGGTGTCAAACAGCCAGTAAATGGGTAAACCAGGATTCCAACCTGGGCAATATGCCCCTACCACGACTTAACGATTTATTATAACGTGTTTATTGTTTGAATAATTTAAACCCTTCTAGCCTGTTTAATATGCTCCTCAGATCAAGAAGAAGGAAGCTAGGAATAAATATTTGACATCAGTATATAACAAATTTAAATCATTGTTTAATTTTACATTTGATATAATTTTTTTAAAAAGGAAAAAAGAAATTTCAGCCACACTAAGATTTTTGTAGTTTCTGACAGAAAGTACCAAAACATGCTTCTTGGAAAAATGGTTATAATATAATGAAAAATCCAGAATTCAAAAGTGTATTTATTATAATCCCAATTTTGAAGAATAAAAAATATTCATACCTTCCAGGACAGGAAGATACACGGAGTTGCTTCAACATTATTGGTTACATTCTAGTTCTGAAGTTGGTTAGTGGGTTCATGAGTGTGTGTTTTATTATTATGCTTCAAAACTAACTTGAAAGTTATATAATTTTTTTTATATCAGATGTTACATAATAAAAATATTTTAAAGTATCTATGTACTCAAAAGAAAACATTTTAAGGAATTATACTTGTTAAATTCATTTCTGGTAGTAAAATAAAGATGACTTTTACTGTACATGTATATTCTATATTTTCCAGAATATTTGCAATCTGCATGAATTACTTTCATAATTCAGAATCGTGTATTTATGTGTGTATTTTTTAAATAGCAAAAAAACTTCAGAGTAAAAAACCTGTCTCTTTCTTAGACTCACCTTTTGAGAATGGTATTATTCGTATTTTTTATTTCCAGCTCCAACCTCCCAGTAGTTACTCTTTAAAGTGTGGATGGATATCTTCGTGAATGCCCAGACTCTGACTTGTACCTGGGTACCCTCTAGGTAGAAGAAGCTCTGATCCAGATCCATGATCCAGAACTCAGGAAGCTGCTTAACCCAACCACTGCAGACCTAAGGTTCGCAGATTACCTAGTGAAACACGTGACTGAGAACCGAGATGACGTCTTCCTGGATGGCACGGGCTGGGAAGGAGGTGATGAATGGATCCGGGCCCAGTTTGCAGTCTACATCCATGCCCTGCTGGCTGCCACGCTGCAGTTAGGTAAGGACCCACACAAAGCACACAGCCACCTTTTTTGTTGTAATTTTTCATTTTGTAACATTTATGAGGTTTTAAATTACAAAGAAATACATATTCATCATAGAAAAATTACCAGTTACTCCCTCATACAGAGATAACCACTCTTAACATCTTGAATACTTTGTATCCTTCCACATCTTTTTCTATGCATATGTTTTGGGTTTTGGTTTTATGGTATTTTGGGTAGCTCTTTTACCAAAATGGATCCCTTTATACATGTTTTCTGAAACTTTATAATAGAAATATGAACATATAAATGTAACAGGAATATCACTTTTACGTGGTTGCTTAGTATTTCATTGTGTGGAAGTATGTATCAGCTTTTGGCAGCCATTTATAAATACTGCTTACATGTTTTTAAGATATATAAAGGGAGAAAAGAGATATAAAAAATAGAAATCATTGAAAATTACATTGTAAGTGATTAAACCTTCAAATTTATATCCCATTCTAAGAAATGTTATTATTCCTATTAAATGGTTAAAATGGGGCAAGTAAACATACATTCAACTCCTATATTAAATCTGTCTCATTCCCCTTTGGAAAAAATATATAAAAAGTGAAAATGGAGCTCTACAATGAGCTTTCCACCTTGGACATTGGGCGGGTATTCATAGAGTTGATGTTATTCTTAAAAGTACATTGAGCTTGTGTTTTTCCTTTTTTTCAATTATCTGTAACCACTATGTTTTTAATTGTGGTGAAATACACATAGCATAAAATTTTACCTTCTTGGCCGGGTGTGATGGCTTACACCTGTAATCCTAGCACTCTGGGAGGCCAAGGCAAGAGGACTGCTTAAGCTCAGGAGTTCAAAAACAGCCTGAGCAAGAACAAGACGCTGTCTCTACTAAAAATAGAAAGAAAAAAAAAATTAGCCATTCAACTAAAAATAAAAACAAAAAATTACCCAGGTATGGTGGCGCATACCTGTAGTCCCAGCTACTTGGGCAGCTGAGGCAGAAGGATTGCTTGAGCCCAGGAGTTTGAGGTTGCTGTGAGCTAGGCTGACACCACGGCAGTCTAGCCTGGGCAACAGAGACTCTGTCTCAAAAAAAAAAAAAAAAAAATTTTTTTTTAGCTTCTTAACCATTTTTAAATGTACAGCTCCACAGTGGCTTTAAACACATTCACATTGTTTTGTCAGTTGATTTTTTAAATCAACAGCACCACCACCACGTCCTCCTCCCAGGTTAGTTCTTCACATAGTATATATGGAGTTTTAAACCCAGGCTTCAGTGTTACAGCTCTTTTAGAATTTGCCTAGCAGGTTTTCTGGTCCTCACCAGAAGACCCAAAAAGCAAACAAACCAACCAACCCCGGGCTTCAGGGATGTTCTTCATTTGGAAAGGAAAGCTAAGGAACAAGTCCTCATTTGTTAAGGGGATATTTTTAAATGTCTGCCACTGCTACAAAAGTAGCAGCTGAGATGCCAAAATTCAATCCTCCAACCCAGAATCATTCAGTAATCTAGACAGAAAACTCCAATCTCTACTGTCATATAGCTTCATGAGTAATTAATTTACCTTTTTTAAATATTTGCCCAGGAGGCTATGAGTACTCAGTAAGAATAGTAGCTAACATTTTGGGGGGAACATTTAAATGTGCAGGGACCTGTTCTGAGCACTTTACATCTAATACTTCATCTTCACAACAGTGCTGGAGGTAGATACCTTGTCAGCCCCATTTTATAGAAGAGAAACTAAGGCTGGGTGTGGTCGCTCAGGCCTTTAATTTTAGCACTCTGGAAGGCCAAGGCAGGGGGATCACTTGAGGCCAGGATTACAAGACCAGTCTGGGCAACACAGTGAGACCCCATCTCTACAAAAAATACAAAAATAAGCTGGGCATGGTGGCACACACCTGTAGTCCCAGCTATTCAGGAGGCTGAGGCAGAATGATCACTCCAGCCTAGGAGTTTGAGGTTGCAGTGAGCTATGACGATGTCACTGTACTCTAGCTGGGGCGACAGAACAAGTCTGTCTCCCAAAAGAAAAAAAAAAAAAAGAGAAACTGAGGCACAAAAAAGTTAAATAGCTTGCTCATCATCTGATAAGAGGCTAAGATGGGATTTAATCCCAAACAGTCTGGCTAGGCCCACACTCTTAACAAGGTCAAGAGAAGAAATTCAGCCTAATTAACTGTTACAGGAATATGTTCTTAGAAGAACTTCTTCACGTTGCGTATAGACCTATGTATGTGTCCTTTTCTTCTTTTTCCATCAAGAAAAGGTACTTATATTTCACCTTCAAAGCAAACAATATGCAATTAATATAGGAAGCAATAGCCATTTGTATCAATTTTCCATACCATTTCTATTCTTCCAAGTGGAGGAAACATTCTGCATAGAAGCTTTTATTGATAAAGCTGAAAACTTCTAATCATTGACAGTGAAATGCTGAAAAACTCAAGAATGAATTACCAAATAGTGAGACAAAGTCCAAAGAAGAGAAAATAGTGGCTAACAGAACCAATTCATGTATTCATAATCTTCTTTTGTAGAAACATGACATTTGTGAAGAGATAGAAATCTTAATTGCCTACTCCATATGTATGAATCATTATGTTTATTCACTGTCAAGCGTATAGTTTTGTTTAATAAATAATGCTATCCTCATTTATGGTAAGGAGAACATGGAAATATTGTGGAGTTGTAAGGAACCTTGGAAAATATCTGGCTCAACCCTCTTATTTTCCAGTTAGGAAAATGAAGTTCTGAGTGATTAAGTGACTTGCCAAGGGCCACATAGCTTCTTAACAGGATTTCTGGAACTAGACCCAAGTTGCCTGACATCTGGTAGGCTATTTCCCCAACAAAACAGGAGGGTGGGGGGATAAAGCCATTCCTTTACCCTTTTGGTGGTCAATCCTCACATTCCTGAATGGCTACAGTCCTACTCAACTTCTTTCAAATATTTACTCAACAGATAATGAAAAGATATTATCGGACTATGGGACAACTTTTGTTACAGCATGGAAGAATACTCACAACTACAGGGTATGGAACAGCAACAAGCATCCAGCACTTGCAGAAATAAATCCAAAGTAAGCACATCCTCTGAAGATTGATAGTACATAAAATGATTGGTTTACTATGTGCCTAATACAAAGAATATTTTAGCTTTGATATTGTATCCTCAAGAATCTCTTTAAGTAGGGTATAAAAAGACAAAAGGCTCCCAAATATGGGAAAGCAGCTTAAAAACTTCTTCCATATTCAAACTCCTTACATAAAAAATAAAAAGCACAAGGCATTGTGGGGAAGGACTAACTTTTCTCCAGCTCTCGATGTGTTTCAGAGAGGAAGTCCCAGGCACATGGTGATGCTCAGTACGTGATGGTTCTTCTCTCCCTCTCCCTGGAGCTGTGCTTTAACAGAACAGTCAAACAAGACAGACACCTAGAAGGAAATACCACTGGTTTAAAACTGGGAAGTTCTTTTAGAACATGAAGTATGAAAAACCAATTAAAGTTAATATTTGGACTTCTAGATAAGTGGTTAGACTTAGTTTTCATGTCAGATTCTAAAATTCAACAAAATTTAATACTTGTTACCATACTAAATGTTGACTGGATGAAGGCTTTATCCCACATGGGCATAAAAGACATGCTGTGGATTGGGGCCGTTATGAAACAATAGCATTTGTGTGTGAATGCAACAGAGCAGTGTCTGCAGAGATCAACTGATAAAATTTGTATATCCTAGGAATTTATTTTCTGTAACAGATTAAAATGATATGGTTTTTTTAGGATACAGGCATACACTGTTAAATTTTAAACTTTTACTTCTTGGCAAGAAATGGATAAAAGTCAACTTTGTACTGACTACCATATTATTTTGGGGCTAGGATTAACTTTACTAGGGTGATTTAAGTGGTGCTAGAAAGGATACTTGCCACCCCCTCACTCCCGACCCCCCACTCCCCATACACACTCAATCCAGATACCTAAGCCGTAGCTACGTGGGAGACATCTGCAAGAGTGATGTGGTGCACAGGGTTTGGGTAACATGTCTGTTAAGCTTTATATCATCTACCAAGAAAAATGACTAGGTTCAACACCGATTTTGGTGAATTTAATCATCATACTTGGCTATAGCAGAAACGCGTGTTGCCATTTGAATGCAGCAAAAACAGAATTAAAAGGCAAAACCATTTTAATAGTATTAAATGAAAGGGCTAGAGTTCAAAGTACTCTCCCTCACTAACTACAAAGTTTGTACTCTGAAGTGTGCTGAAGGGAAACAGATGTGAGCTGCTTTGCTGGATGGCACACACAGGGCAGTGCTCAGTCTGCCTTGACCGTTGGCGGTCCCGCCAGCAGGGCCATCCCAGGTGCAAACCCCACCCCTACTCTGTACTGGGAGGCCTGGTCGGATCCTTGTCCCTCGCTGCATCTGGTGCTTATAACTTGAACCAGCTCTACAGATTTTGGTGCAGGCCCATAACAGCCTTAGCTAAAATGAGTTTTAAAGGATTGTAAAATAGTACTTAGAAAAATGTGTGAAGAAGTTGAAGTTATTTAAGTTGAAAAGAAGGCTAAAGAAAGACCTGTTAACTGAAATACATACATAGGGAAATTATGCAGTTATGATAAGGTAAGGGCCAAGGGAAAAAACTTCTCCTTCACCCTCTAAAGATTTGCTGAAAAATCAACTGACAAAATGTAGATTAATACAGGACAAATGACATATACATTTATTAATGTGCACAGAGGAGAACCACAGAGTGATTAACATAACCTCCTAATGGGGTATAGAAGCTTATATACCACCTTGATGTTACTGAAAGAATGGGGCTCCCAGCATGGCCAAAAACAGGTCATGGTGGAAAATCAGAGAGGTTATGGTGGGAAAGAAGAGGAGGCTTGGCTAGCAAAGGTGCTCTTGTTACGTAGATGAAACTTCATAGGTAGCAGCCCTCAGAAAGAATAGACGGTAAATGTTTCTTTCGCACCTTTAAAGCTGTTAGGATCTTTCTTAGATCCAGACAAGGGAGGGCCTCAGAGAGAGCCTGGCTGTATCAAGTGCAGATTTTTTTCTGTAGATGCATATCCCCTCCAACAAAAGACAGCTTTTCAGCTATTCTTGTATACCCAGCCCCTCTAAATATCCACCTTGATATAGAGATATATTTTGGGGTGAAATATTTTGGTTTCCTTCAACAGCCAGCAGACTTTCAATATTTTCACCAAATTCAAAACAAGAATTGATAGACTTCAGTTATTATCAGAAGGTGTCATTTAGAAATATTTCAAACTAGATGTAATTTTTGGAATCTATGAAACCCTTTCTTCAATTCCTAAAGATCAGGGAAGGCAGCACTCTAACTTAAAAAGCAGCAGGCATATTTCATCCCTTAAATACAGCCATTCCAGGAACATAGAGAATGATTAAGTGATCTGTCAATATTTTCAACCCTGTGATTCAGAAATCCAGAAAAAGGAAGCAGTGTTACATATGCTTACTTTAGCCTGTGAAGAGCATTTTGTTGTCATTTGAAAAACCGTTAATAGTATTTTTAAGTAACTATAGATTTCACTAGGGTCACTTTCTTTGTTAGACCTTGACAAAGGGACCCCTGATAGAAGAATTTGAATATTTATTGATCCCCCTTTTATGTGGTTAAGTTGCCTGATTATTTTTTAAATATACTTTTTTCTTTTCATATAACAGAAATAGGGAAGTAAGAATAACATACTTTTTTACAAAAATAAAGGTACTGCCATTTTTAAGAACAGCTTTTTGAGCTGCTTTCTTAACAGAAAGTATGGATTTTGCTGATCCAGCCACAAATCTTTGCATGACCAATACCACCTATTAATGAGATGGCCAGGATCAAGGTATAATCCATGATCGTGGCTTAAACCAGTGACTCACCTTATCTGTCCTGGGGAGCTTTTAAAAAATGTTGGTGCTTGGGCCCTACCCCAGACCAAATAAACTAGAATGTCAGGGTAGTAGTAACAAATCTCTGTGTACACACACACACACACACACCTGTTTTACAACTGTGGAAACTAAAGCACAAAGGAGTTAAGTAATCTCTTTTGGATCTCATGGCTCCAAGTGGGGAGCTGTGATCAAAGTTTCCTGACAACAGATTCAGAGCATTACCAGCTGTGTCACCGCTGAGAGGTTTACTAATATTTTCTTGTGATAAATCTTTTTTGCAATTTTGTTGGTGAAATACTCATAGTTTAAGTTCAAACTTTGTTTTACAGCCATCCATTTCAAGGCCAGTACTCAGTAGCAGACATGAAGTTAAGATTCTCACAGTGAGTACTTAGGGAAAATTCTTATGTCTGAATTTATGCCATCCATGTTTCATTGCTACTTGAGAATTGTTTTTCTCTACTTGATAGACTTGTGCTTCAAATAGTAACCAAATATGTGCATAACATTCTCTGGCTCAGCAGTGTGTATGTTTCAAAGTGAAAACACTGCTGTTCCACAGAGAATAGTGTGAACTAATAACAGGATTTGCCTTTTCCATTTTGGTGAAGTAGTTTTAGCAAACCATGATTGTCAGGGAGATTTAACTGTATATCCTTATGTCTTCACCACTTTTTAATTTATCTGTATGTTCTGTTTGTATATTCTGAAAATGAGCATGCTTAAAGGGTCAATAAATTAATTCATAACAAATAGTGAATAATTTATCTTCTTTTCTCAGTAATTCTAATTTGGCATGGTTATAGAGTGGTTATTGTGTATATGCATCTGTGTGTGTACATGTGCGAGATTTTAAAAAATTGTACTTAACTCTTCTTTCCTTTACTTAGTTCTGTTCAGAACAGTGAACGTGGCAAAAAAATTGGAAACGTCATGGTCACAACCAGCCGAAATGTTGTACAAACAGGAAAAGCTGTTGGTAAGACATGCCTTTAGCCAGGAACAGATTGGAATCATAACACATCTATTTTCTAGCCTCAGTATGTAATTGATAAAAACATAAAGTTGTAGAGATCTGTGCATCACATAATAATACAAGAGATTTTTAAAAAATTTTGTCTTACTCAGTTTAAAAATTCTCATGGCACCAGGTATTATCAAAAAAGTTCATCAAATTTCACCACCTCTAAGGGAGAGTAACAGTTTCTCATGAAGTCAGTGTCCTGTTACCAGGATTCAAGCTTCATTAGAGTTCTTCCCCCATTCCCTGTGCTGTCCATGGTTCTTTATAAATGGCAGAAACTTATAAGAAAGTAGATATCAGGAGCTGGTGCCTTCTAAGGTACTACTACACAAGAAAGAAAATGAATGAAACCAACAATTGTTTTTTTAAAAGATCAACAATATTTATAAAACCTTTAGACTGATAAAGAAAGAAAGATAAAAATTACCAGTATCGAGATAAAAGAGGGGAAATCACTGTAGATCTTACCAAAATTAAAAGTATAGATAATAAGGGAATATTGTGAGTAAATTTATGCCAGCAAATTTAACAAAATAGATGAAATATACAAATTATTTGGAAGACTCCTATTACCAAAACTGATGCAATTACAAATAGAAAACCTGAATAGCCCTATATCAAAGAAATTGAATTCAAAATTTAAAACCTTGCCACAGAGTTTTTGTTTATTTTGTTTAGAGATAGAGTCTTATTTTGTCATCCAGGCTAGAGTGCAGTGGTGCAATCACGGCTCACTGCAGCCTCAAACTCCTAGGCTCAAGCATTACCCCCACCTCAGCCTCCTGAGTAGTTGAGACTATAGGCACGTGCCACCATACCCAGCTAACTTTTGTATTTTTTGTAGAGATTGGGTCTCACTCTGTTGCCCAGACTGGTCTTGTAGTGCTGGTCTCAAGTGATCCCCCCACCTCAGCGTCCCAAAATGCTTGGATTATAGGCGTGAGCCACCGTGCTTGGCCAACCAAGGTTTTTAATTTAATCCAAGCCCAAATGGCTTCACTTTGAAATCTGTTAAACATTTAAGAAAGAAATAATACTAATACTAATTTGATAAAAAATCTTTCAGAAAATAATAAATGAGTTAATACTCCTCAACTTATTTGATGAGGCCAGTATTAACCTAATATCAAAGTCAGACAAATGATAGCACACTGTATGTACTCTTCTGCACCTAGCTTTTTTCACTTAAAATATTTTGAAGATTGTTCCATATCAATTCTACAGAAATTCTTTGTTCCATCTTTTCTATATTTTTAGCATTTTGTTACAGTTTTGAACTTAAAGAAACATTGCAGTAGTACAAGGAATTCCCAGTTATCTCTGATTCACCAGTTACTTACATTTTGCCCCATTTCCTTGTCATAGCAATATGTTATAAAAATAAAGAGGCTGACTAACCCGCAAGTAGTTGAGCACAATTTTTTTTTTTAACTAGTCAAGTGCAGTTAAGCACAATTTAAAAGCTCCAGAAGCCAGACACAGTGGATTGAGGCCAGGAGTTTGAGACCTCACCTCGTCTCTACAAAAAATTAGCCAGCCATATGCATCTTTAGTCCCAGCTGCTCTGAAGGCTGAGGCAGGAGAATTGCTTGAGCCCAGGAGTTTGACATTGCAGTGAGCCATGATGACACCACTTCCCTCCAGCCCAGGCAACAGAGGGAGACCCTGTCTCAAATAAATATATGAATGAATGTGTGTATGTATGTATGCATACCCTCAGAACTAGGCAATCTCTGCGTAGGGGTCCTTAGAGCCCCAGCCTTCTGTATACCTAGAAAGAGATAGACCGAGAAAACCCTACACTCAAATTTGTAAACAAACACAGAACACACAGCCCTACCGCTGGGTTCATTTTATCGCAAAGGAATCGATTTATTTCTATATAATGTTATGCATTTGACTTAATTTTGAATTCTTATTTTTAATAAAAAATTATACTTTATTATAGATATATGAGGCAGATTATTACTTAATTTTTAGTGATACTGTTGACAATAGTTAAATTCTGTGGCCAACTCTCTTCCACACTCTGTTCTCCAAGAATAGGGGAGTGTATGATTCAACTTAAATAATTTCACTGTCACATCAACTTTTGAGATAATGTTCTATAAAACAAAATAGACTTGAGGCAGATAGAGTTCTATATCTCTTTGTTCAATGTAACTTAATTTAGATGACAATATCAAATTTCCCTAACCACTCCCTTTATAGGAGTGGTTATTGATTATCAATGTAGTATTTAAAGTACAGAGAGAAAGGCTGGGCACTGTGGCTCATGCCTGTAATCCTAGCACTCTGGGAGGCCAAGGCAGAAGGATCACTTTAGGTCAGGTGTTCAAGACCACCCTGAGCAAGAGTGAGACCCTGTCCCTACTAAAAATAGAAAAAAAAAAATTAGCCTGGCTTGGTAGTGCGTGCCTGTAGTCCCAGCTACTTGGGAGGCTAAGGCAGAAGTATCACTTGAGCCCAGCAATTTGAGGTTGCTGTGAGCTAGGCTGATGCCACAGCACTCTAGCCAGGGCAACAGAGTGAGACTCTATCTCTAAAAAATAAATAAATTACAAAAGAAGTTTGACTTTTAAAACTCTACAGACAACTCTGATACACAGCCAGTGTTGCTAGCACTGTGGATATTAAAGAAACATTTTGATGAATACCGTCAGAATGCTTGGGGTAGGCTTCTACCCCAAGAAATTATCCAATTTTCTATAAAACATTCCCATGGAAAGGGATTGTTTTGAAACTAGAAATTTAAATAGTATTTTAGTAACTATTGACATATCGATGTGTTCTAATAAATTAACATTTATTGATTAGTATTGGCCTTTCATTGTCCCTTACAAAAGTTAAGACCTTTTCTTTTGTTTCTCCCCTCCCTTCTACCCAGGCCAGTCAGTTGGAGGAGCCTTTTCCAGTGCAAAGACAGCTATGTCTTCATGGCTTTCCACTTTCACCAATTCCACGCCGCAGAGCCTCACCGAGCCCTCCGATGGGAAGCCCTGAGCAAGGCATCAGAGGCTGCTGTTGCTTTCTTAGGTTTAAGTGCTCCCTGTATGTCCGCTGCTCCCAGACTGTTCTTCACTGGCCACAGGTCCACAGCAGGGACCGACCATATGTCGAGCTGTTTACATGGACGGTTGCCCTCTGTCTAAATGAATGTCACAGGATGCTGAAAAGATGAAACCACAACCATAGCAGGGATGGCTTTCCAGGTTGGGGTTTAAATTGACTACTTTTATTTCAGTGTGAGCCTCATTGAAACACACAGTAAACCTAGTGAATTTTGATTTCTGATATTGTACATTTGTTTACTTTAGAAAAGTTTTTACTTATGTAAATTTTGTTCTGTTTTGCTGTTTGAATATCTAGATGATCATTGTAATTTATATTTGCTAAAATTAAGTTATATTACTATTTTAATTTTTCTAAAGTTGGCCTTAAAATATGCTTATAAAGCTAATGGGTCAAACGGTCCAGCCTTTGTTACTTTGGTGAGCTACGTGATGATTTTTTATTTGTTTTCTACCCGCAGAACACTTTTATCAGTTCACTTCTTCCCAGAAACACAAAAGTCAGAAGTGGTAGTTCTGAGGACTGGGTGTTTTGTTTTACATTTTTAATTTGTTCTTTCCAAATTTCTGAAAGCTTGCTTTGAAAGGTATCAAGGAGTGTCACTGTGCTTTCTGCCTCCTCCTCTGAATTGTGCAAATGGTGTGCAGGGAAATAGCATACTGATGGTTACAGTGGTATTGGAGTTTACTATGAATGTGTCGGTATGGCAATGCTTTCAAAGATCTGTGTGTTTGTTTTGTCAATTCTAGTTATGTTGCCGTCTTTCACAAGCATTTTTTTAATCCTGAGTTTGTGTCTTCTATTTCTTCTTTTGAACAATTTTCCATTGGGTTTTTGCAGACCTACAGGTTTTCTCTTAGTCTCATTCTTCATAAAACTTTTCAAGGCATTTGGTCGTCCTTCTTCCCTGACTGAAAATCCTCTTGTAATCAGTCCCTACCCACTTCTAAAACTATTTCTAAACGAAAAGCAAGATGATCCATAAATATTAAATAGAAATCTTATGTTAGCTCATAGTCAGCAAAACAAGAGGCAAGAGAAGAAAACTGTAGTATGACATCAGTCATCTGTTTCATAAAAGATGTCTGGTTTCCTGTTGGACACATGCATGTGTGTACCATCTGATTTGTACACAGCTGGACCTCATGTGTTTGCCATGCTCAGCTCTCATATGCTTTTCAAGGGGACCTTGTATGGGTGTTCTCAGGGAGTCCTTATGGGGAACAGACTGCCTTTTCTCTTGGAAAATACTTTGTGAGTATAATCTCTGTATGATATAAAGAGTATTGAGGAAACAAGGACCTAATTAAGAAAGACACTGATTATATTTGATTTATTCTTTATCAAATGTTTATTTAAGAACTAAATTTTCCTAAGGCATGTGAAATGAACACAGGGATATAATCTAAATATCCCTAAATTTTCCAGTTTGTATTTTCTGAAAACATATACATCCATTTAAACATAACTCAAGAATTCAGTGATGTAGCACTCTGGGAGGCCGAGATGGGAGGATCAGTTGAGGTCAGGAGTTCAAGACCAACCTGAGCAAGAGTGAGACCCCATCTCTACTAAAAATAGAAAAAATTAGCTGGGCAACAAGAACAAAAAAATTGGAAAAAATCAGCTGGGTGTGGTGGCGCACACCTGTAGTCCCAGCTACTCGGGAGGCTGAGGCAGGAGGATCGCTTGAGTCCAGGAGTTTGAGATTGCTGTAGCTAGGCTGACGCCGTGGCATTCTACGCTAGGAGACAGAGTGAGACTCTGTCTCAAAAAAAAAAAAAGGATTCAGGCCGGGTGCGGTGGCTCACGCCTGTAATCCTAGCACTCTGGGAGACCGAGGAGGGCGGATTGTTTGAGCTCAGGAGTTCAAGACCAGCCTGAGCAAGAGCGAGACCCTGTCTCTACCAAAAATAGAAAGAAATTAATTGGACAGTTAAAAATATATAGAAAAAATTAGCCAGGCTTGGTGGCGCATGCCTGTAGTCCCAGCGTTCCTACGTTTTTTTATGTTGTATTATTTTTTTTAAATTTTTATTTCAGAATATTCCGGGGATACAGGTATTTTGGTTACATGGATTGGTTTTGTACAGCTTGAGTCTGTTACAAGTGTGTCCGTCACTCAGATAGTGCACGTTGTATCCATCAGGTGTGATTTCACTCATCCCCTTCTCCCCGCTTTCACCTGCTTGATTTCCTTTGAATTTTACTTCCATATGTGCACTTGAGTGCTGATCGGTTAGTTCCAATGTAACAGTGAGTACGTGTGGTGTTTGTTTTTTCATTCTTGCGCTGTTTCACTTAGGAGAATGGTCACCAGTTCGTCCAGGTTGTTAGAAAAGGTATTAACTCCTCTTTTTTCTTTTTATGGCTCAGTAGTACTCCATGGTATACATATGCCACATTTTATTAATCCACTCATGAATCAACGTACACTTGGGTTGATTCCACATCTTTGCGAATGTGAATTGTGCTGCAGTAAACATCTGAGTGCGAGTGTGTTTTTCCTTTGGGTAAATACCCAGTAGTGTAATTGATGGATCAAATGATAAGTCTACTTTTAGTTCATTGAGGTATCTCCATACTAATTTCCATAGAGGCTGTACTAGTTTGCAGTCCCACCAACTGTGTAAGTGTTCCTTTCTCTCTGCATCCATACCAGCACTTTTTGATAAAAGCTGTTCTCACTGGAGTTAGGTGATATCTTATTGTGGTTTTGATGTACATTTCCCTGATAATTAGAGACGCTGAGCATTTTTTCATAGGTGTATTGGCCATTAGTCTATTGTCTGTTTAAAAGCTCTGTTCATGTCTTTTGCCTTCTTTTTAATGGGGTTCTTTGATTTTTTTTCTTGTTGGTTTGCTTGAGTTCTTTGTAATTTCTAGTGATTAGCCCTTTATCACATGCATAACATGCAAATATTTTCTCACATTCTGTAGGGTGTCTATTCGCTCTACTGTTTGCTTCCTTGGCTGTGCAGAACCTTCTTAATTTAATCAAGTCTCATTTATTATTTTTCGTTCTTGCTGTGATTGCAATTGAGATCATCTTCTAAATTCTTTGCCTAGGCCAATATCTAGAAGAGTTTTTCCAACATTTTTTCCTATCAGTCTTATAGTTTCATGTCTTAGGTTTAAGTCTATTATCCATCTTGAATTGATTTATGTGAGTGGCGAGAGGTGTAAGGGTCCTGTTTCAATCTTCTACATGTGACTGTACAATTTTCCCAGCACGATTTATGGAATAGGGATTCTTTTCCCCAATATATTATTGTCTGCTTTGTTCAAGATCAGATAGCTATATGTGGAGGGTTTTCTATGTGGGTTCTCTGTTCTGTTACATTGGTCTATGTCCCTATTTTGTGCCAATATCATGCTGTTTTGGTTACTGTAGCCTTGGAGTATAGCTTGAGGTTGGGTAAAGTGACACCTCCTAATTTGTTCCTTTTGCTTAAGATTCCTTTGGCTGTTGAAGCTCTTTTCCAGTTCCTTATGAAGCGTAGAATTATTTTTTCTAGATCTGCGAAAAATGACCTTGGCATTTTGATGGAGATTGCATTGAATCTGTACATCACTTTGGGTAGTATGGACATTTTAACAATGTTGACTCTGCCAATCCATGAGCATGATATGTATTTCCATTTGTTTCCATCCTCTGCAATTTCCTTCCTCAGTGATTCATAGTTCTCCTTGTAGAGATCTTTCACCTCCTTGGTTAGATATATTCCTGGGTATTTCATTTTCTTTGTTGCTATTGTGAAAGGTATTGAGTCTTTGATTTGATTCTCAGCTTGATTGTTGTTGGTGTATAGAGATACTACTGATTTGTGTGCATTGATTTTGTAACCTGAGACTTTGCTGAATTTATTTATGAATTCCCGGAGTCTCTTGGCAGAATCTTTGGGGTTTTCTAGATATTAGATCATATCGTTCGCAAAGAGCAATAGTTTGACCTCCTTTTTTCCCATTTGGACACCCTTCGATTCCTTCTGTTGCCTGATTGCTCTGGCTAGGACTTCCAGCACTATGTTGAATTAAAGTGGTGACAGTGGGCATCCTTGTTTTGTTCTAGTTCCAAAACACCAGCTTTCAGGTAGCTCCCGAATTGTGCTCCTCTTTTTCACCACAAATCCCCAAGGAAAGAGGGAAGGGCCTCACTCTCCATGAAGACCTCAGCCTGAAGTGCACACCTGCTATAGAGAAGCAGCTGTTGATGAGCTTGGGTTGTTTGAGGAAACTTGTTGGTATAATTGTCATAGAAATTGCCTAAAGTAGTATAAAAATGATGGGAGAATACTCAGCTTTGAGCCCAGGAGTAAATGGCACTGTGTGAATCCATTTTAAAAGGGTTACGAGGTTACATTAAAGGTTCCCTGTTAAAACAGGAAACTACTGTTATCTCATCAATATACTGCTTTGAGAACAAAGGTTTTCAACATAGTAGGCACACCAGGCTGCAGGGAAAATGATATCACCCAAGAGTTTCTTTCTTTGTTTTGTTTTGTTTTTTTTTTTTTTTTTTGATACAGAGTCTCACTCTATTGCCCGGGCTAGAGTGCTGTGGCGTCAGCCTAGCTCACAGCAACCTCAAACTCCTGGGCTCAAGCGATCCTACTGCCTCAGCCTCCCAAATAGCTGGGACTACCGGCATGCACCACCATGCCCGGCTAATTTTTTCTATATATATATTTTTAGTTGTCCAGATAATTTCTTTCTATTTTTCATAGGGACGAGGTCTCGCTCTTGCTCAGGCTGGTCTCGAACTCCTGAGCTCAAACAATCCACCCGCCTCGGCCTCTCCGAGTGCTAGGATTACAGGTGTCAGCTACTACGCCCGGCCAAGAGTTTCTTATTTATTGCTCTTTACAAATAATATTCTTTCTGTAGTCAACATCCTTATCTAAGTTGTTATCACAATTTATGAGTATTAGATGAGAACTCTATATCCTTAAATTAATATCAGAGATTTCACTGAAGTCTGAAAAGAAATTATAAAAGATATTCCAAAGTGTACAGATGAACAGCCAGAGGGAAGGGAGGATGTATTGGGCAAGGTATGGAAGGAAGGGGCTCAGAGCTTCCATGCCATCTTTGCAAGCATCACCCTCTGGGAACTTTTACCTGTTCATCTATCTGGAAGGTCCTCTGAACCCTGTTCTTTGGGTTTTTGTGGAGACATCACTACATAAGCATGATTGTGTATATCACTGGACATTGGTGATCAAGGGAACCTTCAGCCCATCTCCTCTCATGGGAGGTTGGGGGCTGCAGCTAAAAGTTCTGACCCTGTAATCCAGCCGGGGTATTTCCAGTGACCAGCCCCCAGCCTGAAGCTATGTAGGGGCCTTTGGCTACCACTTTATCTCATTAACATACAAAAAGTTACTATCCCTCCAGAGATTTCAAGTGAGTTGTATGTCAGGAGGGAGTAGATGCTCACATATGTTAATATTTCACATTATCACAACATGGATCTGTCAGCCCATTTACTTCAATCAAATCTATTTTTAGAGTTCTCTCCTCATATTGTGTGAAGATGAGAACACTCCCATTAGTCGCTTGGTGAAATGTGTTTTTCATTTTAGGGATGGTTGACATTCAGGGATGTGGCCATAGAATTCTCTCTGGAAGAGTGGAAATGCTTAGACCCTGCTCGGAGGGCTTTATACAGGGACGTGATATTGGAGAACTACAGGAACCTAGTCTCCCTGGGTGAGGATAACTTTCTTTTAGAAGTCAGGATGTCCTCTTGTATATCTTTGCATTTTCTCTTGTGAATCTCTGGTTAGCCCCTTCATTGCTTCACTGAGATCGAAGCCCTATTGATTCAGAAATGAAAAGCTTTATAATGGAGTATCTGGAGTAACTGCCCCATTTCTTCAGATGTTCTCCCCTTCCATGATATATCATTGGATGGTCCAGAGTTTATATATGTGTAAAACCTTGTGGCATATGTTTAAAGTATCAATTTCCTGTTTTTTACTCCCGTGCTTTGATTCATTGGTTCTTCAGAAACAACTAAATGTCTCCATGTTACAGTATTCCCTAAGCATTCAAAAGGAGGCATTCAAAGGATGAATTTATGATATATATTTATATATCCATCTGGAATATCCTTTCTCCTTACCGAAACATAGGGCTGGGATTCTGGAAAAGGCATGGTACCTTATATTCCTTTGTTTCTAAAAGCAGGAATTTCTCATTTTGACCTGAGTATTATCTCCACGTTGGAGCAAAGGAAAGAGCCCTGGACTGTGGAGAGCCAAGTGCAAATAGCAAGAAAATCCAATGGATGGAAATGGAACAAAGGTGTGATCACAGGTAAGTACTCAGATGGATAGAGAGAAAGCCGCTCATTAAATAGTGTTTGGGAAACTCTATGCAATTCTGAAGATTCTGTGGGAAAACAAAAGCTTATGTCCTGTGAGCTCTGAAAGGAAATTTTTTCCTTTCCTTCACTTCTCACTCTGTTCCTCAGATATGTAACACTTTATCCTTGTACCCTCCAGTGGTGCTTCAGCTCCAGCAGAAACAGATGGAAAGTCCTCATCATGGTGGACAACACTGTGTTATCTGACTGCATGAACTCTTTTGTTGTTGACACTGAGCAGCACAGGAAAGGCTGTTTCAGAAGGGTTGCTTTCCCCCTTGGTCTTTCCTTCTGCAATTGATTCCATATGATGCTAAGTTCTCAGTCCATGTTGATCAGAGCTGTGGCCTTCATAGTCCTGACGACTGGACCTCTGCATGTTCCATCCCATTTCATGTGCTTGGAAGACCCAGTCAGGAGATGGGAAACATTGTCTGGTCTTCCTTTGCATCTGGGTCTCCGGAAACTTCCTGGAGCTTTCTCAAGCCCTTTCTGCCTGGTGAGGTCCCTCAAACATTTTTGCCACACTTCATGGGTGTGTATGACAAGGGAGTGAGGTGGATCTTCTGAGATTGTCACTCAGCAGGAAAAAAGTCAATAGAAACATCCTCTCTTTGATTTCCAGTCCTACGTGGGTGCAGATCCTATTCTTTCAGTCTCTTTGTGTGGGCTCTGTTGGCAGAACATGGAGTCCAATCTCAAGATGCCACAAAATCTGATGCCCATGCATTGTGTTTTTCTCTTTTCCACTGCTGTTACTACGGAGTGAATGTGGGGAGCCTTGGTTCTGCCTGATTTTGTACTCTCTTAGTCTGTATGATTTTCTTTCTGAAACTGGCTTCTAACATACACATTCCTGTACAAGTCAGGATCTGCCCTCATGTATCTTTGCAGTTTCTCTTGTGAGTCTCTTATTAACCCCTGCATTGCTTGACTGAGATGATAGCCTCAGGGCTGACTTGGTGGGATAATCCACCTTTAGGTTATGCATAACTTCTTGTGGAGTATCCCATGGAGTGGGTTTACTGCATAACATAAAATCGATGAAGGAGAACACTTTAACTAATGTGATTAAATATCATCCTGCTACATGCGAAGATGCCCTTTGAAGCCACTGAGTAGAGCTGGCCCATGATCCTGAGATAAAAAGTATGAGGCGATCCTGACAGGTATTTCCTATTGTTTTTCTAGTTTTTGAGAAGCATCACAAAAGTGTCACTGTGACAATGCTGATGACATATACTAATGATCATCTCCTTTGAGCCAGCAGTCAATGTTGTAGGAATTTCTTCCAGGGAGAACATTGTTTAAGGTCACTGCCTCATGTGTAAACTGTTGTTCATGTCACATTTGTCATCCTCTGTATGTGTCACTATTCATTTTCACCAAAAAAAACTTTGTAATTTTGTCGTTGGTTCGTACCTGTAACAGGCATGGTTTTGATACATCTTCTTGAGGGAGCTTATGAAGATAAATGATGTCTCCATATTTTAATTCTACCATAATTAGTTTAAGCCAGTGCAGCTTTCATCTCGCATAGTTTTATGTATTATAAATGAACTTTTAAAAAATTTATTTAATCAGCAGTTCATATATTAAAGGCAATATTGACCATAAAGAATAAACTTACAGGCTGGGCGCGGTGGCTCACGCCTGTAATCCTAACACTCTGGAAGGCCGAGGTGGGTGGATTGTTTGAGCTCAGGAGTTCGAGACCAGCCTGAACAAGAGCGAGACCCCATCTCTACCAAAAATAGAAAGAAATTAATTGGACAGTTAAAAATATATATAGAAAAAATTAGCCGGACATGGTGGTACATGCCTGTAGTCCCAGCTACTCAGGAGGCTGAGGCAGGAGGATTGCTTGAGCCCAGGAGTTTGAGGTTGCTGTGAGCGAGGCTGACGCCACGGCACTCTAGCCAGGACAACATAGTGAGACTCTGTCTCAAAAAAAATAAATAAAAATAAAAATAAACTTACAGGTATCATACTACCTGATTTCAAACTATATTACAAAAGTATAGTAATTAAAACATGATTGTAGTACCCTAAAAATAGACACATTGATTAGTGAAGCAGAATAGAGAAGAGAAATGAACCAATACATACATGGGTGGAATTTTGACAAAGGTGCCAAGAACATACAAGGGAAAAAGGACAGTCTCTCAGTATATAATGCTGCAAAAATGATTCCACATGCAGAAGAATGAAACTGGACCCTTATCTCACATCATATACAAGGGCTGTCCAGAAAGTATCCAGCCATGTAATATGAAAAATAGTATTAACAATAGCTGGATATTTTCCAACAGCCCTTGTATAAAAATCAACTACTAGAAGAAATCACAGGGAAAAACCTACATGACATTGGTGTGAGGAATCAGTTTTTTAGATTTGACCCCAAAAGCTCAGGCAACAGAAGCAAATATAGACGACTGGAATTGCACCAAACAAAAGTGTAACTTCACAGCAAAGGAAACAATAAAGAGAAACTTTGCATCATGAGAAAATATTTGCAAGCTGTACATCTGGTAGGAAATTAATATCCACAATGTGTAAGAAACGGAAACAACTCAATGGCATGAAAAGAAATAACCCAATTAAAAAATGATCAAAGGACCTCAATAGACATTTCTTGAAAAAAGACATGCATATAAACAATAGATATATTAAAAAGACTCAACATCAGTAATCATTATACAAATCTAAACCACAATGAGATACCACTGCACACCTGTTATAATGGCTATTGCTGAGAAGTGTTGGTGAGGATATGGAGAAAAGGAAACCCTTCTATACTGTTGGTGGGAATGTAAATTAGTATAGGCATTATGGAAAAGTACGTGAAGTTTCCTCTAAAAACTAAAAATAGTATTGCTATATGATCCAACAATCTCACTTCTGGGTATGAATCCAAAGAATTTGGAATCCATATGTCTAAGATATCTGCACTTCGTGTTTACCGTGGCATTATTCACACGGCCAAGTTATATAGTCAAACTAAGTGTCCATTACCAGATGAATAGATACAGAAAATATGGTGTACACTACAGAGTGGAATACTACTCAGCCTTCAAAAGAAGGAAGTTCAGTTTCCCACATGTGGATGAACATGGAGAATATTTTGCTAACTGAAGGAACCAGGCACAGAAATACAAGTATTGGATGTTTTCATTTATATGTGGAATGCAATTGGAGTAGAGTGTTGGTTATCAGAGGCTGGAGGATGAGGAATAGGTTGGTCAGTGGGTACAAAGTTTCAATTCAACAGCAGGAGTAATTGATAAGTTTTTGTGGTGATGGATACAGTTTATAAGCTCGATTCCATCATTCTGCATTATATAGGTATGTCATGATATTACTTTGTTCCCTACAAATATATACAATTATAATTTGTTGATATATAATAAAAATTTTAAAAACTCATATTCCATTTCTTATACTCTGTACTGGTCCTAAAATGGATGTCCTTGATTTTTTATTAAGAGAAAATTGTTCCTATTTCCAAAGACTATAGCTTTTTATGGATGTGGTTACTAATTCTTTGTCTGCTTGTTTTATAATGGGTTACTAGGATGTTTTACTAATTACTTTTTGTTACAACTTATAGATGATAGTTTCTAAGTATGTATTATGCGATATAACTGTTTTTCGTTTCAATTGTGAGATAGCCATATGTTTTTCGTCAATTGCTGTATATCTTGGGGTCACTCCTTTCAGGGCAAACATAGGTTTGCACATTGTTTTTTAGTTATAGGTGGTTTGAAACTAGACTTCCACAACATTAATTTGGATCACATGTGATCACCTTTTCTTTATTAAACAATACTATTCCTTTTGTGTTCCTAAGAATTGAATTTTATTTTTCCAAAGTTTCATAAGTACATTTAATATGAGTATTACTTTCGATGTAATATTAAGTTTATCAATGTGAAATGTTTGCTTACATGCTGTAATTAATTGGAAACTTACAGTTCTTTATATTTTGTAGATCTCTCTCCTGCATTTGTAATAAAAACTATACCACCAAAAGGGAAGACTAGTGCAGGTGAAGCATTCCAAACAGTGATATTGGAAAGACCTGAAAGCCATGACACTGAAGACTTTTCCTTTAGAGAAGTCCAGAAAAATATACATGACTTTGAGTATCAATGGGGAGATGATAAAGGAAGTTACAAAGCAGTGCTTCTGACCCAGAAAGAAAATCTCATTGGTAGAAGAGATCAGCATGGTAGAAGGGCTGCAGGAAACAAACTTATTAAAAATCAGTGTGGAGTAATCTTTAAGTCACACGTGCTTCAACTGCAGCTATTTCAAAGTAAAAGGAAAGTTGATGGATGTAATCAAGTCAAGTCTATCAACCATGGTTCTTCAGTTTCACCACTTCCAGAAATTCCTTCTAGTGTCAAAACCCACGTTTCTAAAAAAGATGAGAATGATTTCATCTTTTCTTTATCATTCACACAAGGACTAAAAGTAAACAATGGTGGAAAACTTTACAAATGTACTGAATGTGGCAAGGTGTTCACTGAAAATTTACATCTTGAATGTCATCAGAGAATTCATACTGGAGAGAAGCCTTACGAATGTAATGAGTATGGTAAAGCCTTTAGTGTTTATTCAAATCTAACTACCCATCAGGTAATCCGTACTGGAGAAAAACCTTATAAATGTTACAAATGTTGTAAGGTCTTCAGGCAAAATGGCTCCGTTGCAAGCCATCGAAGGAGTCATACTAGAGAGAAACCTTACCAGTGTAATGAGCGTGGCAAAGCCTTTAGTGTACTTTCAAGACTAACTATCCATCAGGCAATCCATACTGGAGAGAAACCTCACAAATGTAATGAGTGTGGCAAGGCCTTCACTCGAAATTGGCACCTTGTCAGGCATCAAAGTATTCACAGTAGACAGAAACCTTACAAATACAATGAGTGTGGCAAGGTCTTCACTAAAACTTCACACCTTGCATGTCACAGGAGAAGGCATACTGGAGAAAAACCTTACAAATGTAATCAGTGTGGAAAGGCCTTCGCTCGGAATTCACACCTTGTTAGTCATCAAAGTATTCACAGTAAAGAGAAACCTTACAAGTGTTATGAGTGTGGCAAAGCCTTTAGTCTTCATTAAATCCTAACTACCCACAAGATAATCCGTACTGGAGAGGAACCTCACAAATGTAATGAGTGTGGTAAGGTCTTCACTTGAAATGCAAACCTTGCACTTCACAGGAGAAGTCATACTGGAGAAAAACCTTACAAATGTAGTGAGTGTGGCATAGCCTTCACTCAAATGTCAAACCTTATATGTCACAGGAGAGTTCATACTGGAGAAAAACCTTACAAGTGTAATCAGTGTGGAAAGGCCTTCGCTCAGAATTCACACCTCGTTAGTCACCAAAGTATTCACAGTACAGAGAAACCTTACGAGTGTTATGAGTGTGGCAAAGCCTTTAGTCTTCGTTCAATCCTAACTACCCATCAGAAAATCCATACTGGAGAACAACCTTACAAATGTAATGAGTGTGGCAAGGTCTTCACTAAACATTCAAAGCTTGCATGTCACAGGAGAAGGCATACTGGAGAGAAACCTTATAAATGTTATGAATGTGGGAACATCTTCAGATATGATAGCTCCCTTGCATACCATCGAAGAATTCATACTGGGGAGAAACCTTACAGATGTAATGACTGTGGCAAGCTCTTCAGTGCACGATCAAAGCTTGCAAGGCATCACAGAATTCATACTTGAAAGAAGCCATACAAATGAGTGTGGCAAAGTCTTCAGTCACAATTCACCCCTTGCATGACATTAGAGAATTCATTCTCAAGAGAATTCTTACAAATGCAGACTATGGCAAACCCCTCATGAGTTCAAGCATTAACACCGGAGAGCCCACGCTAAAGAACAATCATATAATTTTATGTGGGAGAGGCTTTTTTCATGCCTCACAACCCACTGGGCATCAAAATACACATCTTTGATGAAAGCACACAAATATAAAGTGTAAGTTGACGCTGTTACCCAGGGGCCATAAATGTAGGAGAGGATTTGTATGAGGAATGAGTCAATCTCTAATTCTTTATGATTAACGTTTGATATTACATACTGTAAAATAATTCTAAGTCCAAATTGTTAAAACTTACAGCATGATATATATCAAAGGGGCCAGGACGTTTGGAGATGGCCAATTACCTTGAAGTTACAAAATATTTTATTCATTTATTTGAGGATTCTTGAAAAGGCTACTTTACTATTCATAACTTTCAGCTTGAACTTTGAAATCTTACTATTATGCCTTTTTCACAAGCCTTTCATTGTGGTCTGTGGGAAAGAATCCATTGCATGGCAGGGCCTGCTTTAAGGGTGAGGATTACTTCCAACACGTTCCTGTAAGAAGAAGGATGCTGCCTTTGAATATTAAATACCATCTCAACTAGCATTTGGGAGGGGCAGAGAACAACTTAAAAGTGTGATGTCACTCATCTTGCTCATTGTGTCCAGGGCTCTCTTCTGACAGGAGGGCACCATCGGTTAAAGGAGACAAAGCTCAATCAACTGACCATAATACAGAGCAGATCAAGACCTTAAGACACTGGGGTTTCTATGGGAAGAGAAGTAGGTTATTAAGGACTGATTATGTGGTAGAAATAATGCTGGGGAAATGGTAGCCACCTTTACCATTCAATGGCAATAGCTACTGCATAGCAAAGATTCATGAAAAATTAGTCTTATTTTTGAAAATTAAGAAAGAACAGTTATCAGGGTGGAAAGTTTAATGAAAAGAACGAGAGTAGCATCCCTTGAGTAGGATTCACATCTAACTGCTGAGATTAGAACTTTCTGCTTCTTTTTTCAGAATGTATTGTAGATCTAATGTTTTATAAAATATATTGTTATTTCATACCTATGAATTCATCACATTCTTTCCGAACATAGTTTTATCCTACCTCAATAGTACACATCATAATAGAAAATAACAGTGCACCATTAGATTCTCTTTTTTTGAGACAAAGTCTCACTGTGTTGCCCAGGCTAGAGTGCTGTGGCGTCATCCTAGCTCACAGCAACCTCAAACTCCTGGACTCAAGCGATCCTCCTGCCTCAGCCTCTCGAGTAGCTGGGACTACAGGCATGCACCACCATGCCCAGCTAATTTTTTCTATATATTTAGTTGTCCAATTAATTTCTTTCTAATTTTAGTAGAGACTGGGTCTCCCTCTTGCTCAGACTGGTTTCGGACTCCTGAGCTCAAACAATCCACCCACCTCGGCCTCCCAGAGAGCTAGGATTACAGGCATGAGCCACCGCGCCTGGCCCACCATTAGATTCTTAAGGTTGAAGAATCTAGAACAAATTTTTTCTTGGTGGAATCCAACAATATATAATTTCAGAAACCTAGAATCATACATTGCACTTAAGTTATTCTCTCCACACAATGTCTTAGGATACTGATGCAGGTATAATGAAAATCCCATAGATGTGCAATTTCAGACTCTTAAACCCCAAAAGCTGCATCACTGTTGGTGAACATGTGCTGTACTATATTTCCACTTGCCTCTTTTTTGTGTGCCAAATACGACCCATGGTGTGCATCTTGATTTACATGAAGTGAAAATACAAATATAGTAAGAATATGAAAAATATAAGGAAATAAAAAAAAGTGTGGGGTATAAGGATAAAAATATCTCTTTGTTGTCCTAGGAATGCTCAGTGATGTTGTTTGGAAAGATTAATGTTCATGAAATTCTTTTTAAGAGTGAACATACACAACGAGAATATTGTTTCATTTTGATAAACTAGCGTTTTATATATTCACCCTTTTAATATTTTTGGTAATTTTAATTTGCGAACACTCCCCTGAAATTAGATTGACCTCCATCTAGCATTTGGTTTGAATATCGAGAATGATGATGCCAAACGCGGAAGTGTTACGAGAATGTTTATTACATAATGTGGCTTCCTGGGGAAAGATGAGTAGACTTCCAAGACTGGTCCAAAAATAGATTGAGAAAACAGGAATAAGTAATTAGCTTGGAGTGTTATGATTATTAAATGGTGGGGTTGGGTGGGGGGTAGTGTCTTGAACTTCCATCTGGTGCCAAAGGAGTGCGCACCCAGGAACTGTCAGCTGGACAGGTTGGAAAGAACAGGAAGAGGGAGTGCAGAGGTCAGTAGGTGTCAGTAGCCTAACTTCACAATGGACACTGACTCTGCAATACAGCACCGAATGTTTACTCTTGAAACTCCTGAATTCTTGGTTCAGAAAATTGGGAAGACCGTAATTTTCTTCATGGTAATAGCTTACTACATTTCTTTTTCTGCTGTGCCCATAGGTCTCATTGCACAACATTCTTGTTGAAATGTTTCTGAATCCCGTTTAGCTAAATTGCCTATGATATTTTTACACTTGTTCTATTAAAATTTGTGGAAAAGTTTATTATATAATAAACAGGGAGGCCGAGGCAGGATCACTTGAGCCCAAGAGTTGGAGGCTACAGTGAGCTATGATCATGCTGCTGCTCTGCAGCCTGGGTAACAGAGACTCTATCTTTTAAAAAAGAGACTCCTAGTCTCATCCCAGTGACTGAGTCAGGATTTGAATTCATGTCTGGCTGCAAAGACCAATCTCAACTTTGATACCACAGTAACAGTAGTAGTAATTTATGTTCTTCAACTACTCAACATCTACACTTACTTTGTTAGTATCTGTTGTCATTTTTAAATGGATTATCTTTAGACATTATTGTGATTCTGGTAACTTTCTATTACGTTTACACTATAATTTTTTTTTTTTTACAATTTCTGTCTTTTAATTTTGTGTTTAGACCATTTATTTTTTAAGTATCAAGTTGGCTTTATTTAAATGTACTCTCTTTTTTTTATTTCAGCATATTATGGGGGTACAGATGTTTAGGTTACGTATGTTGCTGTTGCCCCCCTTCCCCCCCAAGTCCAAGTTTAAAGTGTGTCCAGCCCACAGATGGTGTGCATTGCACTCTTTGTGTATGCATATACCCGTCCCCTCCTCCCCCCTCCCCCCCCGCCTGCCCGACATTCAATAGATGTTATTCTTTTATGTGCACTTTCGTGTTGATCAGTTAATACCAATTTGATGGTGAGTACATCTGCTGCTTGTTTTTCCATTCTTGGGATACTTCACTTTATAATTTTTTTTATTATTTTTTTGAGACAGGGTCTCATTCTGTCACCCAGGCTGAAGTGCTGTGGCCTGATCATAGCTCACTGCCACCTCGAATTCCTTGGCTCAAGTGATCCTTTCACCTCTGCTTCCCACCTACCTGGGACTACAGGTGCACACCACCTTGCCTGGCCCTAACACTTTTTTTTTGTAGGTCAGTAGTTCCTATGAATTATGCTTAAACTAGTTGGAGAAACACTCATTACCACATAATCCTGTAAGAAAGACCATCCAATCTTTCAGGAGCGGTATCCAGTCCTTGACCTATTTGTGACTCTTAAATATCAGCTCATTGAACTGCAATGAACAATTTACCAATAGTGTAAATGAGAGTGTATACTTCCTGAGCTGAGACTATTTTGAAAACCTGTGTTCCCATTGTCAATTCTCAGAAACAATTACAGGTTCCTAATATATGTCACCAAACACACCTTGGCGTATTTGGTGGGAGTTCTTCCTTTTCCATCATCTCCAAAGGCAGCCAGGGCTTCACATGGAGAAAGCAAAAAATGCTGAGGTCTCACACTCAGGTAGTGATGTTGGAAGTCTTTTCATGTGACTCTTTGCTGCCTGTACATCTGCTTCAGTAACAAGTCTCTTCATATTTTTGTCCAGTTTCTCATTTGATTAATTTGGTTTTTGTAAAATCATTCTAGAATTCTGTATGTATTACACATATCAGTTTTTCCCCAGGTATATGGTAGACAAAAATTTTTAATTTGGTGGCTTTTCTTTTATCATCTTAACAAATTCTTTCACATACCAAAGTTTTAAATTTGATGAAATCCAGTTTATAGATTTTTTTTCTGTAATGACTCTTGCTTTTGGTGCCATGCCTACTTTTTTTTTTTTCTGAGACAGGGCATTACTCTGTTGCCTGAGCTGGAGTGCAGTGGCATCATCACAGCTCACTGCAAACTCGAGCTCCTGGGTGCTGGTGATCCTCCTGCCTCAGGCTCCTGAGTAGCTGGACCACAGGTGCTCACCACCACGCCCAGCTAATTTTTCTATTTTTGTAGAGACTGGGTCTTGCTCCTGCTCAGGCTGGTCTCGAACTCCTGAACTCAAGCAGTCCTCCTGACTGCCTCCCAGAATTCTAGGATTATAGGCGTGATCCACATCTGCCCCATAGCACTTTATTAAGTCAAATGATAGCACCCTTATTTACATAGGAGAAAGCTAGATAAAGGCCCTTTTGTCTTATTAAAGATTCCCTAATTGTCCCCACTGATCAATAAGAACAATGCTAGGTTTTTTTGTTTGTTTTTTGAGCCAGGGTCTTGCTCTGTCACCCTGGCTAGAGTGCAGTGCCATCATCATAGCTCACTGCAACCTCTAACTCCTGGGCTCAAGCAATCTTCCTGCCTCAGCCTCCGAAATATCTGGGCCTACAGGCTCGCACTACCACGCCCAGCTAATTTTTGTTATTATTATTATTTTTTTGGTAGAGGCCTTGTCTTGTTCTTGCTCAGGCTAGTCTTGAACTCCTGGCCTCAAGGAATCTTTCCACCTTTGGCTTCCAAAGTGCCAAGACTGTAGGTGTGAGCCACCACACCTGGCCAATGCTGCTTAACTTAATGAAACCTTAGTTAAGTTTCACTCCTCCCAAGCCCCGAAACTTTGGGCTGCCCTAGGTCATTGAAAATCAGAACAAGTTCTCCTGGACAACCCCTCCCGAGAATTAGGCTGATCCTAGGCTAAAATATTCCCTCAGCACCTGTAGGTCCCAGAGGCTCATCCACTGCCCAACACCTGGTGCTTTATAGACTTGTTTACTCCTTCGCATAAAAGAAAAGCTCTTTTCTTTGTGACTCTTGGACATTTGCAGAACCTGTGTTTGAAACATTCTCCCTGTTGCAGTAATCCTTTTGAATAAAATCTCTCCTATGTCTAATTAATTTTTCGACAATAGTAAATATTTTTATTGTTCCATCCGTGTTAGGATATGTACATTCTCTCTTTTGTCCCATCTAGACCTCAGAAAAAACTTAAAATTTAAAAAGAAACTATAACAAAAATTGCTCATTCTCTTTTTTATGGTATAGGCTATAATACATACTTAAGAGGTGAAAGTAGTTCCTAGTTAGAAAAAATTTTTTAAAGCCTTAGTAATTTGTGTCTGTCTTATAATGATATTACAGGGACCATATGTCAAAATTTTTCTGTGGCAGAGAAAATATCCCTTTTTTATTTCTCATGAATAAGAATCTCCATGTTGCTTCCCTGAAATTTTTAGAAGCAGCAAAACTCCCCATATGCAAAATGGATTCAAGACTTTCAGCTATACTCAGCTTCTTGTCTACTGTTTTGAGTTTAACCAAAAGCTCCACAATCAACTCATTTATTTGCTTGGGATCAGGGAAGTCTAGGTTAAAAGTTCCTTCCTGGCAACATAGTTACTTAGCAATATTGCAAAATACAGAATCATCTACCTTGTAAAGATCCCAAATTCTCCTCTGGACAGTGCAACTTTTAAAAACATGCAGATATATCTTCTTGTATTCATCTGTGTGCCATGCCAGGACATTCTGCTCATTTCACACCGATAAAATGTTTAATATGGTAAGTTTCCTATGTGAGCATAATCGTATTTAAATTTATTGCCATTTCTCCATGAGTGAAACTTTCCACAGATAAGTATGTTAGAGAAAAACATACTTCTGAGTACATGTTAACTCACAGATACTGCCATAAAATTATTGCTGGTAGAAATGAAGACATTTAAAATTTGACAACCACGTTTTCCTTTCTTCAGGGTTCTTATGAAGGAGAATAGCCTACCTGCCATATACTCTTCGAACTATTGCAAAATTATTCTCTAGGGGAAAATAAATGCAAATGCCTCTGTTCTCCATACGGAACAGAACATTCAGAAAGGTAAAACAAAGACCTAAAATACATTGCCATTTTACAATAAAAAGTATGTGTTCAGAATGCACATAAAGTCAATTTGAAATCACAGTATATTTAGAAATTATTGACATAACAATATCGTGATGACAAAAGTTTATCTCAAAAGTATTTAAGGTTAACTTATCTTCAGTGGAATAGCCTAACAAGTGTACCAAGTGTAAGGAAGAACTAATTAATATCTACTTTAAGAAGTTATTGCTTTTTTAAAAGCAACAGTTGGTGACCTAACTTATTACCGGATTTAGGTTTCCATGCCTTGCACCTCAGGTGTTGTCCCTGTGAAAGTCTCTGGAACTGAGCACAGGGCTGACTCCGTCTGGAGTAAATGGGGAGTAGAAATGGAGAGGATTTCCACTGAAGTTGCACACTCTGCCCACCCAGAGATTTGCATTTCACGTTCTACCTTGTATCCCCTTCACAGTCAATTCTGGGGCTTTTTAATTAAATTGCTAACATGAATTTCAATGGAAGGAACCTTCCTGGATGCAATCACAAGCCACGTGGATCCCGCCAGA
>CAUYSK010116107.1:0-13838 GCA_963575035.1 Avahi laniger
CAATTGATTTCTTTCTATTTTTGGTAGAGACGGGGTCTCGCTCTTGCTCAGGCTGGTCTCGAACTCCTGAGCTCAAACAATCCGCCCGCCTCGGCCTCCCAGAGAGCTAGGATTACAGGCGTGAGCCACTGCGCCCGGCCAGAAAATGGTCTTTTTAGACTCAGTTATGCTGCTAAGTTCAAACGTCCTCACTTTGTCATTTACTGGTTGTGGATGACCTGGCACAAGTTATGAAACATCATTAACCTTCAGTTTTTCTATCTATAAAATGGGGATGCTAATAATATTATCCTACACTTCCACATTGGCCCTGTCTGCCCAGTTGCAGAAGTCTGACTTTGAGTGTGCACTGCTGCATCATGGTCAAGCAATCATGAAGGAGCAGGGATAAGGCAGGGAACACAAACCTTTAGGGAACTATTTCGATATCTAGGTATACAGAGGGAGATATTTAGCTTAGAGGGACTAGCAGGGCAGGAGGAGGCTGCTTCTCTTGCTGCCCTACACTGATTGTAAAGTCTCGAATACTAAGTATGTAGCCTGAGGGAAAGGTATGGAATCCCACACCGAGCTGGGAGAGCCCATCAAGGTATTACAGAGTGTAGGAGTTTTCTCAGCCTGGAATAACATATAAGCTTTAGCTCCACAAGTTGGGGTCTTAATAGTTCAAATTCCAAGCTCCAGAATTTTCCTGTCCTATGATCTGGGACAATTTACTTAGCCTTTTTGAGTGTTTGTTTCTTTATTTGTAGAAAGAAGGTGATACTAATGTGTCCCTTATAGTGTAAACCTTTCTGTAATTATGAAAATCACATTAAATTAAAGGTATTGTAAGGCCGTTAGTACAGCATCAAGCTGCAGATGAGCACTCACAAATATGTCATGAAATATTTAATTTATCTGCTCCAATCCTCTCCTTTCGCAGATAAGTAAACTGAGGTTTCCTGAGGCAAGCTGACCTGCCCAAAGTCACAGGTCCGTAAGTGTCAAAACTAAGACTAGACAGGAGAAAATCTTTTCAGGTGACAGATATGCAAAGAAGAGGCATTCCCACCTGTTCAGCTTTTATGCTGCATATGTAGTCTGGAGGCTCAGGAGAGAAGGCTAGAATTATACATTCTCAGTGTTGAAAATGATCCAGCACCTAGCCTGTCATTGTTGCAAAAATCATCTCTGCGGTTTCTTTTGGTAACTTGTTAATCTGTTATAACAGTACCGGGGACAGGAAGCTCCTCACCTACTGTGTCAGCACATTCCATCTTCAACAGCTTGTGGGGAAGGTTTTCCTTATATTGAGCCTTAATATAGCTTACACTCTGGAACCACACAGAATGAATGAATGAATTAAATGAATATTTTTTTTTTTTTTTTTTTTTGCAGCAGAGCCTTTGGATATCTGAAGGTAGCTCTTGTGTCTCATGCTCTCATGGACTCTTCCATCCACTCATTCATTCAGGAAGTGTGTACTGAACAGAGTATCAGGATTCTTTTAGTGGTAATGTATGAAAAACTCAACTTAAACTGACCTCAGATATTCATTCATTCATTAGTTCATCTATTTGACAAATTTTTATTGAGTTCGTCTCCTGTTTCAGACACTGTTCTAGATGCCGAGGACAGAGCAGTAAACAAAATAGGGTCTCTACCCACAAGGAGCTTGCATTCTGGCATGTGAAGATTGACAATGAACAAATGAACAAGTAAATAAAGATGCTCATCTCAATAAATAAATATATAATAATTCAGGTGATAAACACTATGGAAAAAATTAAGCATAACAAAGGGCAAAAAGAATTCTAAAGAGCAGGAATATGAGATTACTTAGATGAAAACCTCAGAGGCAGGGCCCAGTTCAGCTCTCTATCTTCTTTTATCTATGATTCTTTCAGGACTGCTTTGTGCTAAACTGGCTTCCCTCATGGTAGCAATTGGGCTGCCAGCGGACCAGGGCTATGTAATTTCTCATTTATATTTAGGAGATTGGGCTTTGATTTGTACAAGTCAACAGAAGTAGAACTTCACTTTGATAGAACGATCCCCGAACTCTGTGTCCAGGGGAATATGACTTACTTTGGTATGTTCCTATATGAATTTTTAGAGGATGTGTCTACTTCTAAAGTTAGAAATGTGCTCAACGTCACCCAAAGCATATGACTGCCATGAGACAGAGGAGGATGGACTCTATGATGGGGAAGCAATGATAGCAATATTCACTGCAAATACTATATTTAGGCACTTGGGGCTTATAAGATAAACAGAAGAGGACCCCTGACCTTCAGGAGGTCACAGCTTAACAGAGGGACACTGATCAATAGATAGATAATTCTGCAACAGGGATAACAACTCAAACTAGCCCAGGATAATGATTAGCCTCATGGTGGGGGTTTGGGAATAGAGGTTTTAGAAGGCTCATTTTAAAATAGTCAATATTCCAGATGTCCATGTTCATAGCCTGGATCTTTGTTCTCTCTTCAGTAACAACCCTACTTATGCATTTTAAAGTGCTCTCTCATTTTAGAGGAGTATATTTCTTTACCTCACGTGTCTTGCTTTAGCCAATGGGATATTAGTAGATCTGAAGTCAGCAGAGGCTGGAAGTATGCCAGCACCTTTGGGCTTCTTCCTGCAGTCTGCTCTCACCTCAAGAATAATGCCTGGGTTAGCCTGCTTGTCAGCGGGGAGAGAAGAGAAACAAGTGGAGCAGAGTCACTTGGCTGAGGCAGCCCAGTGAAGCCCATCCTCAACCAACCGACCAGCAGTTAACCTCTAGATGCATGGAGCTAAATAAATGCTTATTTAGAGTCCCCTGAAGTTTTGTAGTTGTTTCATCTGCAGCATTATTGTGATGATAGATTACAGATACAGGCTTGAAGGAGACAGTCTTTGTTGAAATAGATAATGTTCTAAATTATTTTAACTTCCATTTAACATAACAAAAGTAGGTCTGGTAGACTTGGTTGTAGAAGACAGAAGACTGGTAGACAATTCACTGCAAATAAGGAAGAGACATGGAGAAAAGCCCACTCTTTCTAGTCCTGGCAGATGTGAGAAAAAGAAGGGAGATGGAAAGGGAGCTAGAGGAATCACATAGCCAGAGCAGTAGGTGGGACAGGTTTGGCACCCCTGGATCACCTTTGGCTTCCCAGTGGCCTAGATGGAACTCAGAGAATTGGATGTGAGAACAGGAGGGACTTGCCATGGCAGAGGGGACTCTGTGGGGAAAGATGACCCCACAGCAAGTGTGGATTTAGAGATGGCAGACTCTGAATATTATGGGGGTACCAATGTTTTTGGTTTCATGTATTGATTTTGTTATGCTTCAGTCAGGGTTATAAGTGTGCTCACCACCCAGATAGTGTTCGCTGTACTCATTAAGTAGGTTTGCCCCCACCCTTTATTCACCCCTCCCCCCCTGCTTGATTTCTGCTGAGTTTTATTTCCCTCTGCACAGGTGTGCTCATTGTTTAGTTCCAATTTAATAGTGAGTACACGTGGTGTTTGTTTTTCCATTCTTTAGATACATCACCTAGGATAATGGTCTCCAGTTCCATCCAAATTGTTGCAAAAGGCCTTAATCCATTCTTCTTCATGGCTGCATGGTATTCCATAGTATACATATATTGCATTTTGTGAATCCACTCATGAATTGATGGGCACTTGGGCTGATTCCACATCTTTGCAATTGTGAATTGCAGCACATTCTCTTGACTCTTATGTTCAGAATATAACTAGGATCAAACCATTTCTTACTAGCTTCATAACTTCTCTACTTGCCTGTTGGTCCAAGTCACAACTATCTCTCACTTGGAATGTTTTAATAGTCTCTTAACTGGCCTCCCTGCTTCCACCCCTGCCTCCCTATTCTCCATCTAGTGGCCAGAATGATCCATAAAAAACACTGAGGTGTGGTCATATCACTTCTATGCCCAATGCTGTCCAATGGATCCCCATGATTTGCAATGAACCCACCATCTTTACCATGGTCTACAAAGCCTTCCGTGATCTGGCTACCTGTCTACTTCCCAAACTTATCTCTCACCTTTTCCCCCATTCTATTTACTTCAGTCATTTTGACTTTCTTGGGCTTCCTTCTCACTATTCCTTAAACATAACAAACACAGTGGAGCCTTGGGGCTTTTGCTCTTGTTTCTTCTTTACGGAATGCTCTTTACGCAGACATCCCTGTGGTTTCCTGCCTCTCTTCCTGTAGATCCTCATGAGAGGTCTTCCCTGACCACCTTTACCCTACTCCCACCATGCTTTGTTCTTTCTATCCTGTATTATTTTTTCTTCAGAGCACTTATCACCACTGACATGGTTTGCTTTTTGTTTATTCTCCCTCTAAAATGTAATCTCCGTGGATGCAGAGACTTTGTGTTTTGATGTTATTTGTTTATTTGTTTTGTTTTGTCTTCAGTTCCAAAAAGATTGCCTGGCTTGTATAGGCACTCAATAAATATTTGTCAAATGTGGCTCAGAGAGTTTAAGCAACTTATCCAGGGTCACACAGTTAGTAAACAGTAAAACAAAGATGTGGACCGAAGCCCTGCTGTTACTGAGGCTTTGCCTTTTGCCTGCTGCCTAGGTATCAGGAATAATAGGACTGATTAAATAGGTTCTTGTGGCTCTGATTTCTTTAGAGAAATATACTCAGTAAAGAAACATGGGGGATAAGGAAAAATTATTTTTGGTAATCTTGGACATTAGAGGAATGCATAGCCTCAACTGCCTCTCTCTAATAAAACATCACAAGTGATTTCAATTTCCTTTTCAATGGTTCTATTTGTTCAAGGGTCCTTAATTAAATTGATACTTGTGCTATGCTTAAAGAAAAAGAAGCAACCATGAAATTCACTATCACTTTGCTACAACAGGTTCTGCCCTGCTAGGGGAAGCACAGAGAAAGCAGCTTCCGAAGGACACAGCCAGTGGGTGCTGTGTCCTCAGGGGCACCATGAAAATGACAACCTCCTTGGCCGCCTGGTCTAGTCCAGGCAGGCTGAGTACACTGGTACCCCACTGTCCTGTGCTCATTCCCACCTTTGCTTTCTGGCTTATACTCACATCGCCCTGTGACAGTGGCTATAAAGCACAACTGGCTTTGGGTGTAAATCTTATCTTTTTGTTGAAGTTTGTATTTTCTGGAGTTGGCTGCACTAATATATATCCCATTCCACGTGGCTTTTCGCAGTGTGACAGAGGCATACCTCCACCGGGCAGTGGCATCTATGTTTCCTTTCTTTGTATCTGGGTGAGCCAGAGACTACGGTGGAAATGATGCTCTAAGGTGCGTGAGGCTGTCATAAATGATGATACAGATTCTGCCTGGTGCTCTCAGCCAGCATGCTGTAAGGAAGCCTCGCAGCCATGAGACAGGCTGCATTTAGCAGTTCCAACCACAGAGGAGGGCTCAGCCGACAGCCAGCGTCACTGCCAGATCGCGGGGGCGAGAATCTTCCCATGATTAGTTCCCACCCTTTGAGCGGCTCCAGCTGATGTCACGTGGAGCACAGACGACCCGTCCTTACCACCTCTGCCCAAATGTCAGCTTCATGAGAAAAACGAAGGTTGCCATTGTGTTAAGCCATTAAGTTTTGGGGTGGTTCGTCACTCGGCAATAGAAAACTGGAACATGTTTTTAACAACCTTGAGGCCAACATAGTATAGAGCTATGTAGAGAGTACATCCTTACTGAATATAAAATAAATGGATAGATTAACAAATTAACCTTCCTTCTGAAGTGAATTAAATCAAACTCAATGCCATTTTCTTACCAGTCTCACGAATAGCATCCCCACTACCAGAGCTATTATTTTGTAGAGAAATTTTACAGAAGGCGAAGAACTGGCCTGCAAGGCAGAACTCACCTTGGTAGGTGGGTCAGCTATTCATACCCCTATATCTCACTGACTGCAGCCCAGGGTGGGGGTGATTCAGCTGCAGTTCAGCCCATGGCAGTTCTTCAGAGGAGGGGCAGTGGTCAGTGAGTCCCCAGTGGCCAATACTCACATCAGCCAGGGATGGGTGCACTGGCCTGTAAAGCATGCTGGGATGAGTCCCGTAGCATCCACCACAAAGATGAGTTATGAATTAGCCCACAGGATACTTTTCATCCTCCTTCTTCTCTTCAACTTTCTCATTTCCTCTCACATCACCAAAGGAGCTCTTCTCTCTTATTTCCCAGCAGGGGAATGGGCTGTGAATTGAAATTCTCTAGCCAGCCAGTAATGAGATTAAAGAGGCAAAAATAGACTGCATTTTGGAAAGAAAAAAAAACACCCTAAATTTGTCTTTCTATTTGATCTTATTTGTTCATGACTATAATTTATCATTTTAAGAATCAACATGTAAACGCCCAGAGGAAGTTAGAAGAGTTAGCAGTTAGAAAATTGCAAAGTGGCAGCAGAGCAGGAGTCCTTTAGAGCTCAGGCCTAAATGTCCACGAGTGCTTACAACTGGAAACCAAACCGTGGGTATTGAGGTGAGAACGTTAGTTTGAGTGATTATCCTTAGTGAAGTAATTTCTTTTTCTAGTAAACAAAGGCAATGTTGTACTTGAAAACCAAGTCTTCTCTCCCCAATTATGCCACGTTCTACCTCCAATTGATGAATGATTAGTAATAACAGAGTAACAGTGTCATCAAATAAGCAGAGTAAAAATATCATCAAATAGCAAAAAGGAATAAAAATCACCGGTGAGTGCAGGTGAGTTGCATGAGCCTAGTAGAGACCTCTGTGTCAGTTGGATTTTTCTTGAAGCAGGTGCTAAGACAGAGTTAGGAGTATAAAAGGCTTTTTTGGCTGGAATGCAAAGAGCACAGAGGGAGGGAGAATTCTAAAGTACAGATCTCACAAAGTCTTGGTCCACCCAAAAGGAGAGCCAGAGCAAGGACTGCCCACTAAAGGAGTCCTTCATTGAACTGAAATGCCCAAGTCCTGGGACACCCACCATGCCTGGGAGCTGCCCTGGAAGGGCGTGGCCTTAGCTTGAAACCGAGGTGAGATCAGAAGACTCTGCAGCTGGGGGCTGTCAGACAACTGCACTCCTTGCAGCTGGAAGGCAAGCCCTCTCTTGAAGGGAAAGCTGTGCTTTGCACCTCCATGGATGCCACAACCTCCAAACTGAGGCAACTCTCCATAACTAGAGGAGCCTGGCAGGAGGGAAAAGATCTAGAAAAGTCTTTACCTGCTGCAGTCACACTGTTGTGTCGTGCTGCTCCTCTTCCCTTGTAGCCATTTCCTGCCAAGGATGAGGTAAGGTCCCCGGTGGGAACTCTGAGCAGCAAGGGGCTGAGTGTGTCGGAACTCCTGGCCAGTGCTTCACTTGGTCCTTATGCACATTGAAGCCAGCCGGGAGCAGGAAGCCTAGTGAGGATGGAGGGTAGAGCCGGGCCCTTCTCCCCTTTCCATCCTCATCTTCTTGGGCTCACTCACTATCAAGGAAGCTCTAGTGGGCAGAAACTGCCAGTGCCTTCCTTTTACCCACTGGAGTTGGCGATTTGGCAGGCATTGGATGAAGTGCTTCCACAGGGCAGAGGATCGAGGGACTCAGAAAGCTCTGGTAGCAGTAAGGAGTGAGAGCAATGCCAGGAACAGGGCTGGCAGGAGTGAGCCATGCTCACAACGTTTCATTTCACAACTTGTTCACTTGGAATTGTGCACTATGAAACAGTTACAGCATTGGATGTGTCTGGACACCTTCAATCCCGTAGGATTTGTCTGAGAAATGTTTTGATGACTTCCTGCTGACCAGTGAGATCAACATGCTTTTTGCCTCTTAAGTTTCAGAAACACAGGGAGAGGCTGGGTGAAAAGTCCTGTCCCAGTTGCAGGTCAAGAGAATTATCCTTCCTGGTTTATCTTTTTAAAAAAATCCATGGCATTTTCTAGCAAAACAGAAGGAAAAGTGACAGCTGAGGCTTCTGTGGTGTAGGAGGCAAGTGCTGGTCATTTGAAATCAAAAGGCTGCATCTGAGCATGGGAATTGCAATTTCTAGCCATGGAATCTGGGCAAGTTTTAAACTTTCCCTCAAAACGTTTTTTTATCTTTTTTCCATACATAAAATCAGGATGGTTTTAAGGACCCTTCTATGGTTTGAATGTTTGTCCCCTCCAAAACTCAAGTTGAAACTTAATCCTGAATGTGGCAGTATTAAAAGGTGGGGACTTCAAGAAGTGATTGGGTTATGAGGGCTCTGCCCTTATGAATGGATTAATTGATTAACGGGTTAATGGATTGATGGGTTATCATGAGAGTCGCATTAATGGCTTTATAACAGGAGAGAGACCTAACTAGCATGTCGGCACACTCAGCTCTCTCACCACGTGATGTCCTGAATCACCCTGGGACTCTGCAGAGAGTCCCCACCAGCAAGAAGACCCTCCCTAGATTCCCAGATGTCCCCCATTGACCTTGGACTTTCCAGCTTTCAGAACTGTAAGAAATATATTTTATTTATTAATAAATTATCCAGTTTCAGGTATGCTGTTATAAACAACAAAAATGAGCTAAGACACCCTCCTTCCTCTCCTTCTTCTTTCCCTCTTTCCTGCCAACCTCCTTTCTTTCCTTCCCTCCCTCCCTTCCTTCCTCCCTCTCTTCCTTCTCTTACTCCTTCTATTGTTCAATACACATTTATTGAACTGCATTGCTAGGCATTGAGAAAATATAGATCAACAAAAACACTGATGACTTTAAAAATCCTTGTGCAAGAAAAATGGCAGCATGATGTGTATACGCAGTGAGAGCTATTAGTTGCAGCAACAGTACAAACTTATCAGTTGCAGCAGTGGTATAAAGGAGAAATTGATGATTTTTTGGGAAGGATCACAGAGGACATGATGTCTGAGCAAAATTCTCAATAGGAAATAACTTGTGACAATGGAGTAGTTGGGGCTGCAGTGGGGATGAGGGAAAGTCATCATGTGCAAAGGCCCCAGATACAAACCATTTGGTTATAGATTTGAATTTGCGGCATCTGTGAGACCCCTCAGATCCTCCTGACAACGGGACACCCAGAGCCGGGTTAGTGGGGAATGAGCAATTGGAGGCCACATTTAGAGACCCTTGGCATGGCAGGGAAATTAAGAGGATTTAGAAATCTCAAAGTGAAGGTGGCCGGAATCGAACTCAGGGGAACACCAAAATTGGAGAGTGTAGAGAAAGAGATGCCTGCCAGTGAGGACCTGGTAAAGAGAGAGATGGGAAGAAACTGGGTGGGATCACATTGCTGAGGGCACAACAGAGAATGTGTCAAGAGCTTCACATTCTGCAGGGAGGCCAAGATCAGGGAAAACCCAGACTGTTCATGGAATTTAGAAATTAGGAGGTCAATGATGAGGGAGAGAACCACTGACAGTAAATTAAGACATAGGAAAAGGCTTTCAAAATTGTGAAGAGACACGGAAAAGAAATGTCAGTTTCTGATGGAGGCAGGAATTAGCCACCTTAGGCTGATCAATTCAGAATGTGCAGTGGGAATGACATGAATTCACCACTCCAGATTTACAGTTTCTCAGTTGCATCAGGTGGATAACAGAACATCAGCATTTTAAATAGACACTCCTGGGCTCATAATAAATGCTTTTTAGCACTTTTACATCCGTATCTCAAAATTAGCTTCTTGTTGGCTCCAGAAGTTTGCCTGAAATTTGTCAACTAAGAGCAAAAATAAAATCAGAGGCATGAGAAAGGATGTGGGAGACAAACTGCAAGTTATAGGGTCATTGCTATGTAGGAATAAATAATCCTGGTGACTGGATGGCTATGCTGAGTTGTAGAATTTATTTTCCAAAGAAAGAAGCTTTAATGTTTAAGTCTGTTTTGGACAGTTCCAATAGGTAAAGGGCTTCCAGCAGAACAAAATAGATTTCCCAACTAAAAGTTTTATCCTGTAAAAAGGAAAGGAAACTAGTAAGTTACAAGAAGGGAAGTGTGGTTGCTGAAGAAACTATATCTAGAGGCTACATGAGCTTTCAGTAATTCAGCGTAGATATCATGGTGTACTGCAAGTGACCATGGCTGTGAGTAGTAGGGGGCAGTTGGTGTGAGGGTTATGAGACCCTGAATCTATTTGACTTGTAATAGCTCATTATGATATTAACTGAACTCCGTACAAGTATCTGGAGAGGAGTCTCATAATGATGTGTCTTGTGGCCATGACAAATATTCTTTTTGAATTTGGGCTTGAACATACCTGATGCATTCCTGCCTTGATGCTTACTATTTTCTCTGCTTGGTTTGCTCTTCTTCAAATGTCCACATGGCCGTTGCCCTTGTCATTCTTAGTTCTCTACGTAAGCAATACCTTCTAGTGAAGCCTTCTCTGATAATCCTATTTAAAATAACAGCTGCACCTATTCACTGGCCTTCCGTCTCTCTTTCCTGCTTTATTTTTTTCCCCATAGCACTCATTACCATATGACATATATTTTACAAGAATATTAGCTGCTCAAAACAATGATTTTGCATATTTTGATCACTGTTATATCCCTAATGTCTAGCAGAATGCCTGGCACATAATAGGCATTCAGTAAATATTTACTGAATGAGTGGAGGAATGTGCTTTGGCAGGCTGTCAGGTTTCCAGCTCCAGGGGACTGTCAAATTCTAGAAAAGTACTTCACTCAGAAAGGTCACCATGAAGTTGCCACGTGGCGCCCTTTGTTCACCAGGCTCTGTGATTCCTGCCTCTTCATTCAAAGCCTGCATAGCATTGTTCAAGGTTTCTAGGAGCCTCCAGGACGTCCACTCTGGGTCTTCTCTCTGCCATCAAATAAACATGGCCTTCCAAATGCCTGGTAGGTTATAGTTTGGAGTCAATTCCTGAGAGCTATAGATATTTAGAACATTAGAGCTCAAAGGAACCTGGAAAGTCTGTTAGTCCCGTCTTCATCTCTATAGATGGGCAAACTAGAACTTAGAAAGAGGCCATAATTTGCCTAATGCCATGCAATCCAATTAGTGAATTGAACTTGCCAAGGAGAGGAGAGAACTGAAGTTGTATGTTAGGCCTTTGAATGTGTTGTCACATATAATCCTCACAAACAGTGTGAGTCTAATATCATGATTCTATCAATGGATCAAAAATAGATTATCATAAAGGTTAAATTACTTTCCCTGGGCTGCTTAGTTAATGAGTGTGAAAGTCAAGATTTGGACCCAAACTTGGACCCGGGTTAGTTTTGTTTCCAAACTTATATGCTTTATCAACTAAACTCTATGTTATAACTTGTGGGAGAAAGCCACACACTGGGCTCCCCGCACATGACAGCGTGAAAGTGGGTATGTGGCCACATTCTTCTTTGCTTTCAGTTATCTTTAAATTTCTGAAAGATGGTTTTCACCTTTTCTCTTGTTACAGCAGAAGAGGTGTTCCTCTTTTTTAAGGATCAATCTTCTATCATTTTTTCATTTCTTTCTTTCCTTCATCTGCATCTGATCTTCCTCTCCTCTGACCTCTCCCCTACTAAGTTTTTTTTTTTTTTTTTGAAACAGTGTCTCACTCTGTTACCCAAGCTAGAGTGCAGGAGCATAATTATAGCTCAGTGTAGCCTCCAACCCCTGTACTCAAGCTATCCTTCTACTTCAGCCTCCCAAGTAGCAAGAGCCACAAGCACGTGCCAATGACCCGTTAATATTTTTTTCATTTTTGTAGAGTCAGGATCTTGCTATGTCGATCAGGCTGGTCTTTAACTCGTGGCCTCAAGCAATCCTCCTGCCTCAGCCTCCCACAATGCTAGGATTATAGGCATGAGCCACAGTGCCCAGCCTCCTCCTGACTGTTAAACATGCTTAATTTTATGCATGTCTCACAGTAAAAAGGAACGAAACTATCTGTCCTACATCCTCCATTGCTGTAGTATTCTTAAGACTAAGCTTCCTAAATGAGTCCTTGCATTTACCCTCTTCCCATTCCCCCCTCAACTCTCAGAAGTTCTGCCCTTACCACTTTCAAAGCTGTTCCTTCCAAGAGCACTAGGAATTTCTTTGTTAAATCCTGTGACCTTTCTTCATATTTATCTTACTTGACCCTTCTACAGCATTTGACATGGGGAACTTCTACTTCATTCTCCAAACTTTGTTCCCTTGGATTACGCATTAACATGCTCTTGGGCATTCTGCATACAACTCTCCAACTTAGTTGTTCTTTGCTGGATCTCAGTGGTAGATTGCAAAGATGACTTCAATAATCTCTTCTATCCATGTGTGCATGTCCCAAAACAATGCAACTTTGTTGATCCTCACTCAATAGGTGGAGTTTATTGAATCCACTGAATCTTAAAATGGTCATATGATTTGATTTAAGGAAATTAGCAAATAGAATTTAGAGAAATTAGCAAATATGAATCAAGCAAGGACTTAAAAGTGTTTGCAACAATGGGTTTGTTGTTTTCTGACTGTAATTGGAACTCAGCCTACTGCGTGAAAGAGCTGTATGCAGCTAGCCTGCTAGAGAGGTCACATGAAAGGGAATCAAGATACTCTCGCTTGTTGATAACCAGCTGAGTGCGTGAGACCATTTTAGATCAATCAGTCTGTTTGAATCTCCAATCCACTGTAGTCATATGAATGACTACAGATGAGACCAACAGAAAAATCACCTGAATGAACCAAGCCCAAATTGCTAAACTGCCAACTGTGAGCAAGTAAAAGTCACTAAGTTGTTGGGTATTTGTTACGTAGCAATAAGTAACTGATACAACCTTCTATTCCACCTGCCTGTTCAATTTTAATGTTTTCTTTTCAATTGACACATTACTGTGTCATATGCTCTTATCAAAATATTTCAATTTATATCAATATTATAACAATTCCTGAAGCAATATCTCCAAAGCAAATATTTCTCCTGATTCTTTGATCATAAAACCAGCTCCCTGTTGAATCTTGGCTGTACTTCATGGACCTCAAAATGATCACATCTCGTATGGAGTTCATCTCTGCCATTCCAAACCTGCTCCTTCTGTTTTCCTTAACTCAGAGAATAGAACAAAAATATGCACATTTTTTTCACTCTGGAGAGTGGATCTCTGCCTTGCCTCCTTCTGTCTCTCTTACTCAACGTTTAATCAATCACTAAATCCTATATATATTCCTCACTGATCTATTTTAAAATCATTCACCCCTATTTGTCCACATTTCCACTACCTCAATTCTAACCACCGTAATTTTCTGCCACAGTTACTTTCAACATCTTAAATAGATGTATCTTGCCGTCTAGCTGCCAACCAATCCATTCTTGAAAACGATGCATGTTCTTCAGTTTTTGGCTGTAGCGTGTAAGTCTATCATTTATGTCATATATGTGTGTGTATTATGAGTTCATTTTATCAAGTTCATTATTTATGATGTCCAAATCTTTATCTTTTTCAGTCCGTTTCCATTCATTTCCATTCATAGTGATGACTGATTTATTTGGATTTATTTCCATTCTCTTATTTGACATTTCCATTTGTCTAGCTTTGAATTTCCTTTTCTTTTGAATTGAGTGAGATGAAGTTCTTCTCTTCCCCATTATTCCATTAGTTTCCTTGTATTATTTTGGAAGTTTTTTAAATTTCATTTATTTTATTTAATTGGTTACTCTAAAAGTTTTAGTGTGTATGTAATTTAACAAAATCTAAAATCAATCAAAACTTTGTCTTAGGCCGGGTGCGGTGGCTCACGCTTGTAATCCTAGCACTCTGGGAGGCCAAGACGGGCGGATTGTTTGAGCTCAGGAGTTCGAGACCAGCCTGAGCAAGAGCGAGACCCCGTCTCTACCAAAAATAGAAAGAAATTAATTGGACAGCTAAAAATATATAGAAAAAATTAGCCGGGCATGGTGGCACATGCCTGT
>CAUYSK010116111.1:0-67021 GCA_963575035.1 Avahi laniger
CTGAGACTGGGAGAGGCCGTGGGTGGGGCGGAGGAATTCAGAAAGGGATCAGGACGGAGCCTGGAGGCTGGGTCCACAAACAAGGTACATAGTTAGTCAGGTGCGGGAGAGCAGGACATGAAGAACCCCAGCTCTGGAATCAGGCAGATCGTTTAAATCCTGACTCTGACTCCTTACGAACAGTTAGGTGAGCTTTCTCAGCCTCAGTCTCCCAACCTGCAAACTTGGGGTAGCAATCACACTGTCTCATGGGAGCATCTGGAAAGCAGGTGTCACGGTGCTCACACCCTGCCCATCCTCCCTCCACAGGTGGGCTCACGAGGCCCCACGGGCTGCTTCCCAGAGCTTGCCAGGTACCCTGGTCTCCTGGTCATCTCTGTCCTCGAGCCTACAGAGCTGAGCCGGCTCTCACACACCCGGGATGCAGCTCAGAGGATCCCCCGGGGGTCCCGTGTTTCCATGGAGGTTGAACAGCAGGAGCAGAGCAAAGGCAGAGGACAAAAATATCATGCTTCCACGTTCGGACTCTTTCCAGAAGTGAGACAGCACGGAGTGTGTAAAGATAAGACAGTGATATGTCATTTCATTAACTAGTCCCCTGTATCCATGGTTTCGCTGTCCGAAATTTCAGTTCCCTGAGATCAGCCACAGTTCAAAAACAGGTGACTACTGTATACCAAGATGCTTAGAGAGAGAGAGAAGAGGAGACCACATTCACATAACTTATAGTACATCATTGTACTATGTACATTTTGTTATTATTGTTGTTACTCTCTTACTGTGCCTAACTTACAAATTAAATTTTATCATAGGTATATTTGTATAGGAAAAAACATAGCATTTATAGGATTGGGTACTATCTTGGTTTCTGGCACCCTCTGGGTGTCTTGGAATCTATCCCCGGGGATGTAAACGGGCCTCCTATATACCACAGCTTGCGCTTGTCTTCCTGGTTGTTTTCAAATCGATGCTATTGAACTGCAGTCACTCAATAGACCTGCGGGTAAATGGGAACAGGGAGGGGTTTTCTGTTTTCTGAATGAGAAGACAGAGCAGAGAGGGACTGTGATGGCCCCAAACCCCACAGCTAATAGCGAGGCTGGAACTGGCTTTGAACGGGGATCTCAGCTCCACGTCACTCTACAGACCTGGCTACTTCCCAGGAAACTTCTGCCTACAAAGTGAGAGAACAGGGTGAGGTACGCCGGACCCCTCCCCTTGGCGGTCTTTGTGGGCAGGGGTAAGAAAGAGAGCTCTGCCCCAGAGATTGAGGGATGGAGTAAATAACCTTTAGAGAAGGACAAAACTTGAAAGGGAAATAAATAAGGAAAGAAAGGGGAGGTGCCCAAGGGAGAATCATGTTCTCACCCAGGAGAGGGGAGGGCTCAACTTGTGGGGCATTTTTATGCCTCGCCAGGGATCAGGGCAGCTCAGAATGACTTCCAGTCTAAGGAGATGGAGGGAGCGATAAGGCTGAGGTGGGGGTTGTAGATGCACCGATAAGCGGGGCAGGCCCAGGAAGGGAGCACCTGCCAAGGAAACAGCAACCCATAAAGCTGATCCTGGAGGGGGTGGGGTGGGAAGGGGCAGGCGCGGGAGGAGGCTGGCCCGGTCAGAGCCGCACAGAGCAGGTGTGCCGGGACTTGCCATCAAGGGCATTGTCTGTGGGTCCAGGAGGGAGGAGGGGGCCGGATGCTCAGGCCCCCTCCCCAGGCCTTCGCCCTTTCTCTCACCCTTCTCAACTCACCACTCTCTCCAGAAGGAGGGGCACAGACCAAGGTGACCCACCTGTCCCAGCCAGTAGGTCAGAGATTTGGAGTCTCTCCTGGCCCGTCCCTCCCAGCACTCCTGCCTCTTTGTGACACTTGACATCACCATCCTAACCTTCCTTTTCTCCCCTCTCTTTCCTCTCAGTCCTCTCCCGGCTTTTTGCTGAAAGGACACCCGCAGAATCCTCTCTCCCACCCCCCATGATGGGCCAGTCTGTGACACTTCCTGGGTGCCCAGGAGAACTGGGTTGGGGGCACCTCACTGCACTGTCAGCAACCAGAGCCCCTTTGCGCCAAAGCAGCCTGACCTCTTATTCTGATGTGAAAATATGAGAAGAAAAAAAATAATACCTGGATTTCAATTTTTAAGAAATACGCTCCCACCCCAGTGGCCACAGCCATCTAGGAAAAGGCTTCAGATACTACACCTTAAAACTTTGATGGCGATTATCACTGGATGGCGGAATGATTCGCTTTTTTTGTTTTTCGTACTTTTTTATATTTTATGCTTTTCTGTATTTTATATACTTTTGTAATAAGAAAAAAATGTTTAAGGGATTCCTGGTTTTCTGCAAGGATGCATCTCCTTTGACACTGGGAGCTGGGCGGATGGCGGTGAGGAAATGGAAACAGTGGTGGTCAGGGCCACCCGGTTCTTTCCACTCCAGCCTGCCCCTCGGGCGATGCTCCCCACCCAAACCCACAGAGCTGGAGATGGCATCTCTTTTTGCCAGAGAACCAAGAGGCTCCTCCCCCAAAATAGCCAGGAGGAGGTTAGTGATTTTTTTTCCATTCAAGCACTGTTGTCTGGATCTCGGGTGAGTGGGTGCAAGGTGGGGGTGAACAGGGTCACACGAGGACTTGAATCTTTCTTCCTTCACCTTCAAGCAGCTCCCGTACCACTCCCCAGTCTCTCATCACCTGGCTGGGATCGCCAGGAACTGCGGAGAGGCGTCTGCCGTATGTAGGAGAGTATCCCTGTGGGCACGTCTGCTAGCATGGGTGGACTCCATGGGAAGGAATCTCTTCACGTGTTTTCATTTCTGCAGTTTCCCTCTTGTAGAGAGGGTACGTGTCTCCACACATGTCCTTGCTCCCGTACATACATGTTTCATTCAGGGCTGACGTGCATGGACGAGCAGGAGTGGCGTGACTGGGAATGATGGTTCACATGTGCTGTACTCTCCTAGCATCGTCCTGTATCTTGTGGCCTGTGTGTCTGTTTCTGGTTTTCCAAAAAAGGCCTTCATTCTGCCCCCCCCCAACCCACAGCCCTCCAACCAGCTCTGCTTCCGAGGAGCAGATGGTCGTAATTTGGGATAGCCGGTTACCACCAACGGGCCTGTGCTCACCAGGCTCATGGGCAGGAGGGACGTTGGGGCACTGAGGCAGGATTTTTCCAGACCCGTTATGTGGGATCCTTGACTCTCTGCCACGCTGTGTCTCCTCTGCAGACTCCTTCCACTGAACAAGGAGCTTAGACATGAGCCTCTAACAACTTTTTCTCTGTGTCTAAGAGGACAGGAAGCTGTAAAATGACAGAAGAGGGTGTTCCAGCCTTGTGGTACAAGAGGACAAAGGCTGGGAATGGGGCAAGACTAGGGCAGGACAAGGAGAGATGAGAGAATGGTCTCTACTTCTCTGTCTCTCTGTGCACTCTATCACTCTGCCTATTCCTGTCTCCATCTCCCTGTCTCTTTCTGTCTCTCTGTCTCTGTCTCTTTGTCTCTCTGTCTCTGTCTCTATGTCTCTCTCACACACACATACAGGTGCACACATGGAGCATGTGCCCTTTCTGGCCCTCCCTGTGCCCCTCCCCGTCCTTGCTTCTCGGCAGACCCACGGTACAAGTGGAGCAGCAGCTCACGCCCGGAACCTGAGGGTCCTGACTTCTACATCTGGTCTGGACCTTACCCTACACAAATTGCTCTTCTTAGAGAAAGGCGTGGAATAGTGGGAAGATGTCATGTTTAGAATTAAAAGAGATAATCAAGAGTCCTGTTCTGCCCCTTAGTGTCTGGGGGATTGGGAGAGTCATTTCTTCTGTGAACTTCAGTTTCCTCATCTGTGTAATGGGTATGAGAATGCTGTCACTTGGAGTCCTGGTTGCCATGTGCATCTGATGATGCAATGGATGTGAATGTGCTTTGCAAACTCTTAAGTCATGTCTGTTGCTGGCTACAAGATGGCCCACTGCAGTCATTCCAGAAGCCTCTGCCACCCCAGCTGGCTGTGCTCCACTCTCTTGCCTGGCAATGGAACACTCTGGTGAGCTGGAATGGTCAGGCCCATGGCTGTGATGTCACAGAGCCCATGAAGTCAGAGGTCCCATGGAAGAGAAGAGGAGAAGACAGTGCTGGGAAGGGGTAAGGGCTGGGGTGGGAGGTAGGGGGAGCCTGCTGGGCACTGGGGTGTGGGGAGGGCCACAGGCAGAGGGGGGCAGGTCCATGCCTGCCTTGGGCTCCCAGCTCTGCAGGGCAGCGCTCCTGGCCACCATCCTGCTGCTGCTGCGGACAAAGGGGGTGAAGCTTCAGAATGGGGGAAGCCCAGGCTCGGAGGAAACGAGCCAGAAAGAAGAAATACCTTCTCCAGGTGGGTAGAGAAGAAGAGGAGCCTGGAGGCTGAGGGCTGGGTCTGTCTGAAATCAGGCCCCAGGTAACAAGGCAGCTAGGTGGGATCTGAGCTGGGCTTGGGCTGTGGGAGATAATTCCAGGCCCCTGCGGTTACAGCCTGAACTGATAGCGTCAGGCACAGCGCGGGCGAGCTGACACTGCATGCGGCTTGTGTGCGCGTGAGCGCGGTGCTTGTGCCGGGCAGAGGGTCTTCAGTTTCCTTCGCACTTCACGGTGGCGCCTGACTCCCTGAATGGTGGATCCCTTTGGAGGAGGCAGCAAGCCTTAGGAATGGGGTGTGTGCCTTTGACGTGGGGCTGTGGTTGAACACAGACCAGAGAAGACCTCTGGCAGGAGCGTCACCTTTCTGGTCAAGGCCAGGGATGTGGGCAATTGGGCCAAGAACCTGAGGTCCCAACTTTTTTTCCTACTCTAATTTCTTCCCTTTCCAATTCAGGCCAGGGTCAGGGCAGGGACAGGTCAGGGTCAGGCCGTCAGTCCCTGCCCCTCTCCCCTGTTCCAGACCAGAATCAAGAGCAGTTTGAAGAGCACTTTGTGGCCTCCTCAGTGGGTGAGATGTGGCAGGTGATGGACATGGCCCAGCAAGAGGAGGACAGGACATCCGAGACGGCAGCTGTCCTCGACCACATCTTTCACCTAGCCTTTTGCTTCAGTCTGGCCAGCATCATGATTTTTTTATGAGGGACATTGAGGCCGAGGCGGTGCCCTGGTTCCTGGATGAGAACCTGGATTCCTACCTTCGCTTCCTGATCACCTACTGACCCTCCCTCCCCCCATTGCCCCCAAAGGACACGCACACACTGCCTCCAGCCAGTCTTCTTGCCCGTCAGCTGCTATCCCACCCTGCCTCCGGGACAGCAGACCTGCGTCCTTCTCTCTCCCACACCTCTCTTGGCTTTGTCCAGGACGGCAGATTAGAGGGAGGAGGCAGAGATAACAAAACAGCAATAAAATCCTGAAAATCTTCGGGAGCAGCTTTCTGAGACCCAAGCACTCTGTCTCCAGCTGGGCTGTTCAGCTGCCCAAATTTCAGACCTACCTGGTCACCAGTCCTTGGTTCCTCCTTTTTCTTTTGTCCCTGGGATATTTTTGGCATTTCCCCCCTCTTATCTTTTCTGACTTCTAGGCATTTTTCCCCATTACCGTTTCTGACTTCTAGCCATAGAACCTAGCAGGAAAGAGTCATTAAGAGACAGGCAGAAGCCAAGTGCCAGCTTTTATTTCTGGAACGGAAGGGAAAAGGGGCTATTGCCCTGATTCCATGGATCGGGCCAGGGCGATACTGATGCATCTGTGTTGTGGTCTCTTTGGCAGCCAGGTTACCAGAGGTGGCAGCGGCTGTAAGGGTTCAGGAGGGTTCCACGTGGACAGCGGAAATATCTGGCAAAGGCTGGGGTGTTGCTGAGGGGCCCGTGGACTCGGAGGGGGCCAAGGCTGTGTGTGCGTTGGGAGTCCTGGGAGCTGTGCCCTCTGCACATGGCCTGGGCAGGAAGAAGGTCAAGGAGGGAAGGGAAGAGGGCCGGTTGTGAGTGAGGTCTGCAGGACCAGGCTGATCTGGTACCACAGGGTGACTGGGAAGGGCAGACAGAGGGGGACAGGGAGTAAAGTGCTTCAAGGGCCACTTGAATGATCTACCAATTGTAGGTCACCTAATCCGGGCATAGGGGTCATAGGGAGGGCCTGGCTGTGCAATGACACTGTCTGTCAGTGACCGGGACATGGGGCCTGATGGAACAGCTCTGGGAGGAGGGCTTCAGGGTGCTGAGGAATTGGGGACTGGGTTGTCTAGGCAGCACAGGGTGCTTAAGGGGTTATGTCAGGTTGGCACTGCACTTGGGGGTGGGGTGTCTGAAGAGGAGCGTGTATACAGTCAGCCTGTGGCAGGCTCATTTTTAAGGCATCTGTAGTTTGAGTGCGTGAGAGAAGAAAAAAATTGGGCTCATCTCATGGAGAGACCTGGGAGTAGAGTTTTGTTTACATTTTGAGTGGGGGTGGAGGGCTCAATTTGGTGGAAGAAAATGCAGTAATCTGAAGGAGGATTCCGAGGGGGAGTGAGGAAAAATGACAGTGGGGACACACATGGCAGAGGGCTGGGGCATTTGGGAGGGAGCTCTTCTGCGAGCTTCAGCGTTAGGGTCGGTGTCTGCTATCACAGCGAAGCAAGCTCTGGTGGGAGGCGGGCACTGCCTACCTGGGCGTAGCTTCGGAAGAAGATCTGCTCTGGGCTGAGGGCCAGGCTGGGCAAGGTGGTCTCCCTGTAGTGCCAGAACAGCCTCTGGTTGTATGCCTGGACAGGGGTGGGGTGGAGAGTGCCCTCAGCCTCCAGACCTGAGGCCACCTGAAAGTCCACTGCCCTCCAGGGACCCAGAGCCAGTCCTTGGCCTTCTTCACTGGTTCAGCCTGACACAATGGTCTGGGCCAGAGAAAAGGGTACGTGCCAGCAGACCTATAACTCTCCTAGGAAACGGGGACTTACGGGGTGGGAAGGGGATCCCCAAGTTGCCATCTGTTCGGTGGGGACGTGAGGGCAGAAAGCTATGCCACTCTGTTTGTGTGAGGGACGGTGGAAGGAAACCTTGCAGGCAGGGTTTCCAGCCTGCCAGTGAAAACAGATGGCAGCCCCTGGCTACCTGCAGTGCAATGGCCAGCCCGCCCACGTCTGCTGCGTTCTCCAGGAATGTGCCGGAACCATTGAAGGAGCTTCTGCCATGCGATGAGAAGGCAGCATAATGGTGCTCCAGGCATAGCAGCTCCCTTTGCAGGGCACGGGTGTCACAGGCTGGGCAGCCCCCAGGGAGCACTGTTGAAAATGGGGCAAGAGGATGCACAGGTGAGAGGTGGTGCTCGTGGGGGTGCAGATGTGGGGCGTGCTGCAGACTGACCTGGCTCCTAGGAGCGATGCAAAGTTTCCAGGACTGTCCCACCCAGAGGCCTCGAATTACCTCCCTTTCCCCCCAGGCCTCCCTTTGGGCCCTCCTTTGGGTTCCCTGTGCCCTACCTCTGGTAGCCCTGTTACTCACAGAGCTTGTAGAAGACGTGCAACAGCTCATGGGCCATGATGCTGCCAGCAGCGCCAAAGTTCACGGCTCTAGGAGACAGGGGCTCGTCTTACCCCTAGAAGCCCTCAGTATTTTTTACTTCAATTCTCCAACCACAAGTCCTATCCATCATATTAAAATAACACCTGCCAACCCCTCTTGGGAGACTCTCTGCCCACCCTCATAGAATCGTCCTACCTGGGGTAGCCAGGGTGGAAGAATGGGGGCTGGAGGAGTCCAGCTGGGAAGACCACCACATGGTCAGGTATTGAGTAGTAAGCGTTGACAGCCCAGGGGGACATTTTCCATCTGGGGAAAGAGCACATACATACAAGTGCCACCATTTATTGCCCTCCCACCTCCAGACATACATGTCCCTCCCAACTGCAGCCCCTGTTCCTGCCCCGGCTTCCGTTCCTTCTAATTGTGGGGGGGTATCTCTGGGATGGAGTGTCTGTGTCTCCCCTGCTCTCATACCTGTGGTGGGGCAACGGCTGTAAGAAGCTCCGGACGATTCTAGCTTGAAGGGATCGGGCACAGCTCAGGACGGACTGCAGGAAGCTAGGTCCAAGCTGTATCTGGGGAGGAGGCAGGAGGTGACTTGAGTACACAGAGACAAATAGAGACGCACACTGACATATGCTGACAGATACATTCGAACACAAACAGGCGAGCCCTGACACACAGGCATCCGCAGATTGCAGAGGCCAGCCCAGTGGCCTCAGCACGTGTTGGGGCAGACGGGCTTTACACGTATCAGCACACAAGACACACTCAGGCAAGTCACGGGATGCACGCAGGCATGTGTGCACACACACATCGTGACCTGAAAATGTTCTATTCTTTTGCCAGCAAGACATATAGTGTGTACATTCCCCCAGAAAGCCCGGCCAGCACCAGGGCAAGGAAGGGGTTGGTTAGAATCACCCGGGGCAAACCGACCGTCTGGCAGACATTCAGGAGGGCCAGTGAAGTGAGGAGAAAGAAGGCAGGACTGAGAAAAGATGGGAAGCTCAGGGACTCACATCACTGTATTCTTGTCTGGCCAGCTCTGGCTTCAGGACCCATTCTGGGGCCCCCATCTCCACCTGCAGTTGGGCGACCTGGAGAGAGACACGAAAGGTGGTAGGAGCCCAGCTGTGCCCAGTCCACCGGAGGCAAGTTCTCCTGCTGGCCGCCCTGCCCCGGCCTTCCTTGCTGCCTCCAGGCTGTGTGTGCAGCACACTGGCCTTTACGCTTGGCATGTGCCCTCGGCATCTGGCGCTCTCCTCCAGTCCCCACCTGGCTTGGTCCGCGACTCTAACCACCCCCCACCGCTCCCACATTGGCCCTTACACCCGGCCTGACCTTGTCCTGGGCCTCCTCCCGGGTCTCCCTATTCATCCAGGGAAGCCGTCTGAGGCGAGTGACCAGGGTGTCCCTGATGGCCGTGAATAATTCCATGGCCTATGGGAGTGAGGTTGGGGGCAGGAGAACAGGCTCAGAGCCTCAGCCTGCCCTGCCTGCTCACCTGACCTGAGGAAGAGGCTTTGGCCCCAGGGAGCTTCCTGGGCTGCCTGTCGGGGAAAGGGGGAGAGCTCGGAAAGACAGCGTGGTAAGGACGCCTCCCGGGTGACCACAGCCCTCCAGGGTGCGAAGATCTGCAGAGCGGGAAAGGCAGTGCCAAGTACAGAGGGGGAAGGTGCGAGCTGGCCGGCCCTGAGAGTCGACGAGGGAGACACTTCCTTTCCATGGGGAGATCTCAGCCTGATGGCGGAGAGAGACACCGTCCTTACTCTTGGAGCCAGGCAAACCACTCAGAGCGCAGAGGGAGGAAGAGGGCTGTCACTCCCTTCTCTGATCGTGTGGGCCTTCGCCTCACACCTTCTTAATATACTCACTCTCTCTCCCTCTTCCTGAGCCCTCGAGCTTCCCAGCCTGAGTGTGTAGTCACTGCTTGTCTAGCTGCCTACCACCTGGTGTATATATACCCTTCCTTATACACATTGCTGAGGAAGATGAATGACAACATCAGGAGACTTGGCTCTGGCGTCAGACTGCCTGAGTTCAAATCCTAACTCTGCTATTTGGCAGCTGTGTGACCTTGGGCAAGTCACTCAACCTCTCTGTGCCTCAGTTCTCTCTTCTACAAAATTAGGATGATATTAGGAATTAAATAAAGTCATTCATGCAAAGTGCTTACAAAAGTCCCAGGCAGGTGGTAGGCACTCAGAGTATTCGGTGGTTACTTATTTGCCCTCCTCAAGATTATGTCATCCCATTCTCATGTCAGTTCATGTGTGGTTAAAAAATCTTAGGTAAGCAGGGAGGAGCCTGAGAGGTCACAGAGTTCGATTTTCTCATTTTACGGTTGAAGCAGCATGAGACCAAGAGAGCTGGGTGACCCGTCCAAGCTAGTGCGTGCTGGGGAGACTTTGTGGCCCGTAGCTGAGCGGTGCTCACCCTGGGGCTGGAGCAGTCCTTCGGGGTCTGTCGCTCAGCGGACTCTCTGTCTGGGACTGCCCGAGTCCCCAGCCACACAGACCACTGAGAAGGGCAAAGTCCACAGAACGAGGGAGGGCGGTTGGGCGGGAAGGGGTGGAGGGATACGGGCTGGGAGAGCCCTTACATACAGCACTTCGGGTCCTCTGGTCAAAGGCCTCTCGAACATATAAGGCCGCCAGGGTGGGCTCGAAGAAGGTGCCTGTCTCCTCCACGCACTGCATCCATCGAGGGCGGGCAGACTGCGGAGACAGAGCTGCAGTGAGTGGCTTCTGTCCACAGCGCTCTCCTCATCTGCCTCCCAGACCAACCTTCTCTAGGTCTTCACCCCCACAGGTGTTCTCTCAACTGGATTTTCTGAGTTCTATCTCGGTTTATTATCCCTTTGGGTGACACACAATGCTACTCAGCAAGAGGGCCTCCGTCCTCCGCCAGGGTTAGTCTCGGGCGCCTGGCTGAGCAAGTCCTCCATGTTTATGCCTACTGAATGTGACAGCAAGGCCTGTCATCGTCCCAGAGGACTGAGAAGCTCCTGCAGGGAGAGGACGAGAAGCCAGACCTCTTTCCCCGGCAGGTGCGCCCGCCCACCCGTCCCAGCACCACAGCTCTGCTCCCAGGTCCCGGCAACGACACCCACCCTCCCACGCTTCTTTGCCCAACCCAGAAGATGGAGACAGTAACTCTGTCCCCCGCCGTCAGCCTCACCCACCCTCCAAGCGGGAGTCTGGGCATCCTACTGTAGGATCTCGAAAAGAAGGAAATTGCCAGAGTAAAACTGGGTTTTAGATGCCACGTTGTTTGCTAGGAGAGGAGGACAAAAGCCAAGACTAAGCGTGTGAATTCGGAGAACTAGAAAGAAGTCTTTCAGCCAAATCAGGGAGGGGGGCAGGACGAGAAGCTGGGGGCCTTCACCGCAGAGGCGCGGAGGCAAACACTGGGGGGCGGAGGGCAGCGGCAACTGAGGTGCTTTTCAGCAGCAGGACCCAGAGAAGGAGAAACATAGGAGACCGATGTGGGGAAAGGCTTGAGTGGCTTTGAAGAGCTGGCCAAGGGGGAAGGCCAGAGATGACACGGGTGCACACAGGCCGAACAGAGAAGCCCGCGCGGAGCCAGGGGCGAGGAGTAGGCAGCTGGCCTGAGGAAGCTCATAGAAAGCAGATAATAGGCCGCTGTGGGCCAGGGGCAGGACGGAGGCACAAGACTTTATTCCCCTCGTTTATTTACCGCCCAGGATCCACGGTGGGGAGGTAGGAAGGCTGTCCCTGTGCCCTCAGTGCGGGCTGGGTGGGTCCAAGGTCACAGAGGGAGCCTACGAGCACCCACTAGAGGAACAGAAACTGGAGGCCAGGCTGGTGGTCACTGAGAGAGAGACTGCTGGGCCCACCGGTTACAAAGTTTATCATTTTGGAGGTTGCTCCAAACCCGGCTGTCCACATTTGTGTGTTCTAGTGCCTGCACCATGAGATCTGTAGTCTCTTCTCTCATGAGGAGAAAGGGCTCAGACTCTCTCCGTGGTGTATTAGTTGGAGCTCTGAAACCCAAATGTGAACAGAAAACAGGAAGTGGGAGGAAATTCGGGTCTGATAGCAGCAACTGGGTCAAGCAGGGGTTCTGCCAGCCACCGTCAGTGTCCTCCTCCCTCCGGACAAGCTGACAGGCTGGGCCCTGGCACTGCCTCTCAGCAACGGTGGCCACGCCTCGGGCAGCAGCAATGGCAGGGGGGAGCCCACGTGAGCTGTGAGCTTGGTAGTGTGGATGGGCCTGCCCTCTTCACACCCCTGCTTCCTGAGTTCTTTCCTGTTCTCCTCCTCTGGGGCCCGACCATTTCTCCAACATCCTCTGCCCAGGGACCTAACCAGCGGAGAATACAGAGGCCACCTCAGACTACCGCTGCAGCTCTCTCCAGATGTGGAATGATAGTGTCCACCACATTGACTGGAAAGAGAGCACTAAAAAGAGAGAGAAAGAAATAGAATTAAAGGCAAAAAAATCTCCAAAACATAAAGGATGGAAGAAATACTTCAAACCCAAGATAATGAAGTTTAGTGGATTAATTTTAGGGCACCAAAACCAAAAAAGTTGCAAATATGACCTCAGAACTAGGAATAAAAATATTTGAGAAATGACAAATACCAGGAAAAATTCTAAGAGTCAGGAGGGAAGCAAGAATTTGACCAGTTTTCTACAGGGTGAAAGTAGATTTCCAAGATCTTTAATGTTAATTTCTAAACAAAATTTCTAGAATGAATCATTAAATGGACAGTTTTGAACACTTGGAAAATAATGAGTAACTAGTAAGGGCCATCCATGGTGGGATCACGAAGGACAAATAAAGCCAAAATGATAACAATTCCTCTGGTTAAAAGGCTCATCAAACTGGGGTACACAATGGACCAGAAGCCACTAACTTAAATCCGGGCCATGCACCGGATTTAAGGCAGCTGGCCTTAAATCCAGTGCATTGAGCGGTAGTCAGTGGCTGCCATGGAGGAGGCTGGCCCTACGCTTTCTGAGCCTCACACACACGGAGGTTGAAGATCTGAACACTGGCATGCCATCTCCTAATTTTTGAATGTTGATGATTAATTCAAAGTTTGCAAAAGACTCTAAAGACTGACAAAACACATCTATAGGCTAAATTCATCCTTATGGGCCACCACCATATAACCACGGAACAGAGTACTCAACTTTTACTAAAAGTGGATTATGAACTTAAACTCCTGTGCTTCAACTATGCCAGCTATCAAAATGAAAATATTATCAGTTCTACCTTCCTCCCAGATGAGACGATCAGGTGAAATAATACCCTGAAAGGACTCTGCATATTCTAAAGTACTACCTCACTCTGTTGGCATTCTCTTGATTTATGCGAGGCATTTGGTACAGATTAAGACCTAGTGAATTTGAAGGAGAAATTGATGTTGAATGATAGCATGATTTAAATGGAGTCTCCTTTGGCTGCACCATGACGAAACATCATTGATGAATGACTCCAAGTTCATATGGCCTATCCAGCCCTTCCTACTGGGAACCGTACCTACTCCTCACTTAGCAACCCTGTTCCTCATCTTCCATTGTTTTCCTTCATAACAGTACCTAACATATTTCATTTAGTTTATTAACTTTCTTCCTCCACTAAAACATATGTCTGAGGCAGAGATATTTGTCTATTTTGTTCACTGCCGTATCCCAAGTGCCTAGAGAAGTGTCTGGACTATAGGAGGTGCTCCAAAAATACTTGTTGCTACATGAATGGATAAATTTATAGCTAAGTCTTCAATAACCTGATCCACTACCCTTCCCCCTTCAAGATCTTAACAGTAGTCAGCGCCGAGATACGCTGGACAAAATTTCACATGACCCACGGATGGCCTAGTGAATGCCTAAAAAAGAGGTTAAGGTGATTTGAATAAATTGATCTGTTGGACTGAATATAAATAGTTCACATTTAATCAGCACAAATGTGAAGTTCTTCTTTTACTTCCCCAAACCCAGCTTCCCAAGTTTCCTAAGAGAAAGCCCTTTTCAGTGACTATACCTATATTCAAAACCAACCAACCAAAGACGGTCAGATAATGAGGCTTAGCAGTCTTTTTAAGAAAAGGATATAAATTAGAATTCATTCAGGAGAATATGGTCAGTGGTCTGTAATTAGTGACCATTTCACAGAACCATAGAGTGTGATCAAATCAAGGCCAAAACCTTGGTGGTGTCATTGACTCCACACCTCCTCCCACATCACACATCAGTCAGGAGATCCCACTGCTAACCTTATAACATGCTCTTTTAAAACATAAAATAAGTAAATCCCTCTGCACGTCCCCATTTCCTGTGGAGAAGTGCACAAGTCCCTACAGTGACCTACCAGACCCCTTCCTGCTCTGGTGTCCTCCCCACTATTATCCTGTCCACTCTGCTCCTGGTGCCCTGGCCCCCTTGCTGATTGTCAAGCACTCGGTGGGGGGGACACTCTAGCAGCAGTGGTGGGCACGGCCTGCCCTGTAAGCCTGCTCATCTCACCTCAGCTAGAGCCACCAGGAGGGTCCTCATACGCACCCAGTTTTAGCCAGCCTGCCTCATGCCCCATCCCAATGAGGTGTCAGAGAACTCCTTCCTCTCTCTAGACATTGCCTCAGTTCTACGTCCCGCACAGAGATCCCACTGATCGTTCAAATGCTCCCTGGTCTCTCCCTCTGGGGAACCGCAGCAGTCTCTGTTGTGCAAACCTGAGTTCTCTAGGAACATGGCCATGCCCATTCATTGCTGCTTCTGTGCTACAAAGACCTACTTGAGTGGCTGTGGCACACACCACACAGCCAAAAACATTTACTTCCTTGCTCTCAATAGAAAGGTTTACTAATCCCTGATTTGTAGCAGCCACTTATTTCTCAATCCTGGACAGGGTGTGGTTAAAAACATGACTTTGTGAGCCAAACAGATCTGTTTTCGAGTCTGTTCCTTTACTTATGAGCAGTATGGTCTTGGGAAAGTACCTTGGCCTTTCTGAGCCTAACCTCCAAGTGTTTCTGGAAGATTAAATAAAATAATGTACGCTAAGTGCTGACAGACTGTGACTACTCAATGTATATCAGCTGTTATCATTATTGCTCTGTGTCATATTTTATACTGTTGTTCCAGAAAGGTTAAGTGGCTTCTCAACAACATAAATATTTGTTGACAGAGCTTGACTCAGCTTTTAAGCCCAAGGTCAATTATGTAGCTTAATGGAAAAGAGAAGGACTTCAGGATGTGTAAGGCTTCTGTTATACACTCTTTAGGTAAGACCCAACATTTGCAGTCTTACACCCTCCGAGAAGTGCCATCGGGCCATGGTGCTAGGATTTATAGGAAGCTGTTTGTCACCAGTGATTTTGTGGCAGCCCCAACCAAGAGAACTTGGGGCTCTGTTCTGCCTAATCTGAAGCAAGAGGAAAGTTGGGCAGAAGCTTCCTGGGACTTGAGGTGAGGGCTCTAAGGAGTAGTGCTTTTTGGTACAATGAACAAGCACACAGACCCTGTAGCCAGAGTTCAAATCCTTGATCTGCCAACTTACTAGCTATAGTACCTTGAGTAAGCTCCTTAATCTTTGTGCCTGGGTTTCCCCATCTTTAAAACAGGGACAAAATGGTATCCATGGTACCTCAAGGAATTGTGAGGATTAAACCAGCTAATAGATCTAAAGGACTTAAGAAACGTCTAGCACATTATAAGCTCTCAATAAGCAGTAACCACATTTTAGTCCCTGTGAATACCTTTTTCTTCTCTGAATTCTGCAGACATTTTAGGTTGCCAAAGCAGACAGTTTCTTCAAGGTAGAGAAATGGTCCACAAATTACTAAGAAAACCCAGTGATTTTCAAGATTCAGTTGAGGCCTTCACTGAGGTTGTATCCAATGTACTAGACACTTCTGCTTGTATTTGGAGATCTGACTTAGGATTTGAAGGTTCTCAGTGAAGAAGCATCTCTACATCTTATGTTATAAGTAGACTCTGGGTAGTGAAGTGCATTTACTACCCAGCACTCTGCACAGATATATCAGAGTCTGCACCACAAAGCCCATGTATGGCCCAACAGACCCCCCCCTCCGGATGTCAAGATGGACTCTTTATAAAGCATCTTTGAATATAAAACATGGAATCGCCGAAACAGAGGGAAGACCACATGTACTTCTCATCCCAGAAAATGCCAAGCTCCAGGTCCGGGTCATAGAACTCAGGATAACAGAAAATAGTGTAAGACTCATGGCAAAGGAAGAGCAGTCCTTGATAAATTCAGAGTTGTATAATTAAACTCTAACACTCAGTAAGAGGCCAGAGAGGTGGCCAGGCCAGGAGATGTATTTCTGAAGGTCTGACACCTGGTACCTTGGTTCTCAAGTAAAGCCTCATCTGTCCAACCTGCCCGCTTCCATGGAGAGCATCTACCATCACGCCCCTCTCCCTGATAGAGACATGCCAACATTTACTCCTCAAAGGAGAAGATACCCTTCTAGCCCCCAATGTGGAAAAATACACCCACTCTGCTCCTCACCACAGGTGGTTGCTCTGTCAGCTCTCGAAGTTTCTGGCTCAGCTCTCTGCGTGCATCCTGGAATTTACTGTCCAGAGCTGGAGAAAGCGTCCCCACCAGCCCCAAGATCATGTAGCTCTGCAGAAAATCCCTATGGAGACAAAAGAGACCTACATAAGGGTTCCAAGGATGCCCCAAGAAAAGCCTCCTTGTACAAGTCACCCTGATACTTCCCAAGGCAGCTCTTTCTCTGTACTTATAAAGAATACCTGTCTGGACATGCAAACAAGTCAAGAAGAGCTTTTCTTGCAGTGAGTTGGGGGAGGCATTGGGGAACGACTGAAGGAACTAGATAAAGAGGCAACCTTCAAGGTCACAGGGAAAGAAGGCCCTGGGCTGGACGAAGGCTGGGCTCAGATGTAATGAAACAGATCCATCTACCTCCATGACCAAGAAATCTCAGCTCATCCACACATGCATCTCTTAAGCACTGCACAGCTGAGCTCAGTGACTCCTCTGTGTCCCTCTGGCCATTCCTTACCAGAGCTACACCGGACCCTCATGTAAACCTGCTTATTCCCCATGAGTGGTTGTTTGCCTCCCTCAAAAACAGGATTTCCAGATGTTGCTGCCACTGATTTATGATGAAGAAGGGCCTTGAGTCCAAGCCCCTGGGAGGAGCTGCTGCCTTTGGGCGGTGGCCACACAGTATCCCGGGAGGCTGGGAGCCCAGTGTAGAACCACTCGTGTAGAACTGCATATGTTTCCCACCCTCCATGACTTCCTGATCCCAGCAGAAGTGGTCTTAGATATTCTTTCTAGCAAGGGCTCCAGAATCCTCTCCCCGCAGCTGAGAAATGTCCCCACTCCCCAGCTTTCTTTCCTGGGAGTAGCCGCAGCCTTCACCACCTCCACCTCCTCATCTCATGGGCCTGCTCCTCCTGCCTGCAGCCTTCAGCTGCTGAAGAGACACAAACACCCTCAGATGCCCCATATTTGACCTTCCAGCATATCCTGCAGCTCAGAGGCTCCCTACAGGCTGCTGTGCCCAGCAGCCCCTGTGTCTTGGCTGACCCTGGACCCTTCACTTGGTGTGTGTGCTCCCAAGCCTCGTATGCTTCTTCTCTCCCCCATCTCCTCTCCTCTCTCACCCACCCCTCCCTGCCCCACAGAGAGTGGGACCCTCTCGTCACCCTGGGAGGCCCTTACCAGCCTGCATTCCCCAAGATCTCCTGGGTCCCTGAGTCCTACGGGTCCTCAGACTGTCCTTCCATTTCCATGGCCTCCCCAATCCCACCCAAGGCAAACCTCTGCGTCAACACCAGCTCTTCCACCAGTTGTGACATGTCTTTCAAATACTCCAGGTCGTGGACCACGAGTGGTTGGGAGGGGCTCAGGGGCATCGGTGCAAATGTTGCTTGCAAGCAGGACAACCAGTCGATAGCAGGGGCCATTTCCTTGGAGGAGGGACACAAAGCTGAGGGGGGAAAGGAAAAGAGGAGAGAAGGAAGGGGAAAGGACTTCCCCTTGGGCTTGAGAGAAAGAAGGGAAGGGGCTGGTTGGAGAAGGGGCCTGGGGCCCTAGAGAGTCCAGGGTGGAAAGGAGTCAGGAGTTAAGGCACTAGGAGGAAGGAGAAAAGGAGGTAAGAGAAGCTTGGGTAGGAGACCCTTGTGCTCACAATCCTCCCATCTCCCATCCAAGGCACCTGGAGTTGGTCAATAGTGACTGTCTGGAAGAGTTTTCCCTGTGCCTGCCGCTGCTCCAGGGGCCTCAGAAACTGAAAGAGGCGTGACGTGATGGAGATGGACAAGGAGGCATGTTCTTGCACCTTCTTTGGGTCCCCACCGAGCAAGGTTCCCAACCGGTTCAGGTAAGTCAGGTACTCCCGAAAGATCTGGGGAAGGGCAACCTCGGTCATGGGTTCTGGAGGCTCCTGCCCTTCTGGCCTCAGAGGGCAGGGCCTTCGTCCACACCACCTTACCTGGGCAGAGACCTTCTGTTCCTGCTCTTGCTTGAGGGGAACATCAAACTTTGGCTGGTCTATCTGGACACAAGAGAGGCTGGAGAGAGGTGGGGAGCATGGGGGGCAGAGAGGGTGGTATGGAAGCTAGGGAGTGTTCCATGGAAGATGGCCACACGACACGGGCATGCAGAGCACATAGAGAAGGAGTGAGAGTGGGGACCGAGGGGCACCAGGGGAAGAGTCCAGACATGCAAAAATGGCGGGACAGTGAGTATTAACAAGCTTGGGGATGCTCAGAAGGAGAGAAGCATAATAACTGGCATCCTGAAGGGACCCACCCCTTGTACCAGGGCCAGGGCTAGGACAAGGGAGGAGAGACACCCATCTCAGGTGCAAAATTTAAGAGGTACCCCAAACTCAGTAATCAAGATAATATTTTAATTAATATTTAAAAATTAAATATTTAAAAATTAATACAAAAGAATCTATGATAAATAAGATCTCAAAACCTTGCTTATCATGGACTTTTTTCCCCCAAAAAAATTAACCCATATTTCTGATCTATTTTGAAAAAACTATGGATGTGTTCAAGAAAGTCCTCAGTGTATTTCTGATTCATTTTGAAAAAAATTGTGAGTGTTTAATGAAGATTTACAACAGAGTTTTGTCACATTTTGAAAAAAAATAGTATGACCTTTTTTAAAAAAAAATCCACGATGAACAAAAATTTGATATTTTATACATTATGGATTTTTGCATTGCTTTTGATTTTTTAGGGATATTCATTAAAATACTATTTCTCTTGACACTGAGTTTTGGGGACCTTCTTAAGGTCCTTCTTGAGATGCTGCACACACCTCACCTGAGCTCTGGCCCTGCTCAGCCCATGATTCTGTTCTGAAGATCTTTGCTTCCATGCTTTCTTTCACCTCCTCCAATTTCAATATTCCACTCCCACCTTGAGCTATATACCTTTCCCTCATCCTAAAAAAACTTTCACCTGACCCTTTTGTCACATTTTATGTCCAAAGTTTAGGGAACAAAAGGCATCCAATGTGCATTGTTTCAGCTTCCTTATCTCACTTCATATAGTCTGAGTCCATTTCCACAACTGTTGGGAAACTATCTCATTCCTCATTCTCCGAGCTTGGAAATCTCTGGAGAGTGAGATGACCCCTCCTTCCTGGTGTTCCTCCCCTTTCCTCTATGGCCTGTCCTTGTGGGTCCAGCTCCCTCCTCTCTGCATGCTTCTACTCTCTCTCTCCCTTCTGTTCTCGGCCCCTCCTTGGGGTGCTCCTGCCCCATCCATCCTTTCCACCTGTTCTTTCCCCGAGAGTCCGTCTAGGCACAAGCTGATGGACCATAACCACCCTCCTCCCACTCCCATCAACTCATTTTGTGATTCCTCCGTTCCCCTCATTTATATCCAGTCAGTCACAAAGTCCTCTAGAAACACCATGACCACTAGGGTGAAGTTGCCTAAATCCTATGCCTGTTCTGCCTTCCCACTTCTACCCCTACTGCAGGACCTCAGGGTGTTCATTTAGATTCCTTAGGGCCCCCAGGCTGACCTGCTAACTCACCATGAGCTCTATGCACAACTACCATAATATCTGAATGGCCTCAGTAGCTGGTTTTTTGGTTTTTTTTTTTTTTCTATTAATGTCAAAAGTTATCACCTCTGTTTGGCTTCTTAGGCCAGAAATAATCAGGCCCAGCCCATGTCATCAGCCTTACTTCACCCTCCCCCACCTCCAAGTCCTCAGTTAAACAGATCTGTCTCCTCACTGACCCAACAAAGGAATCACACCATTCCATGTCTGTCCCTGGGCGCAGGATTTCCCTACAGCCCTTTTAATGAGGACAGCTCCACCTCTGCCTTCACCTGCGTGAGCCAACTGTGTTTCCAGGCTCAGCTCACGCTCTTTCCTTGCTCAGCCTTTCCTTAGCTGCTTCAGATCTTAACTGACCCCTACAAGCCACACCAGGTAAACTCCTGAGCACACTTTTTAGAACTAAATTTTAGAATACCTCATAGTGATGAACAGTTCTTTCTTGTATATTCGTTCTCTTATAATTTTGTGGAATTTTTGAGAGTAGGGGCAAAACACATAGATAGCATTACATTGCTTACCACGACAGTAATGGCACCAATGTTCTTATTTATTAATAGTTGCTCACTCAATAAATACCTGGCGTCGGCCTCTAGCTGCCTGGCCCTGTGCTAGGTCCTGAGGAACAAAGGTGAATAAGTATGGTCCTGGACTGAGGAGGCTCACAGTCTTCAGTACAGAGTGTTAAATGCAGAGAGGGGGAGGAAATGGGAGGGAGGAGAGAAGGCCTTCACCTATTTCATAGCTAGGATGTCAATGAAGACTTCCTGGAAGAGATAATAACCAAAGCCAACATTTGAAAAATATAGAAGAGTCTTCCAGGCTGAGCGCGGGGGATTGTTGCAGGCAAACGGAGCAGCATATGCAAAGAACGGAGAAATATTCTTGGAGCTACCAGTGAGTCAGCATGGCTTAGGGTGTCAGAGGAAGAGGGACATGCCGGAGATAAGGCTGGAGAAGTGTGGGGTCGGCTTATAAAGTACTTGCAATGCTTTGCTAAGGAACAGGGATTAGATCCTGATGACCCGGAGGCATTTAGATATAAACAATGCACACAGTTAGCTCTTGGTTTAGAAAGTTGGCAGAAATGAAGAGTAAATAAGAGAGAAATTCTGGAGATAGGAAGACTAGTTAAGAGGCTCTGGCATTAATTCAGATCAGCAGGAGGGAAGACCAGAATTACTTCTATCCTCCCAGGACTGGCCCTGCTGCTCCGTCTCCCATCCCCACCTCGTGTTCTTGACTCTCATATTAATAATTTTCCCTTAAGATAAGGCTGGTCTCTATATTGCATGTTTTCCCTGTTTCCCCAACCTGCAGCCTTCCTCTAAGAGTTGATAGGCTAGAGTTGAGGCAGGTCCAGGCCCACCTGTGATTTTGCCAGTGTGCCCCTCACCTGGATGACTGGCTTGTGTGGAGAGGAGCGATGAGGTCCCAGGTAGGTTCTGAAGAATGGGAAGTGGCCATACTGACTCATGAGAAGTGTCAGAGTTTGGTTAAACTCTAAGGAAGTCCAATTATCGGAGATGGACCAGCCTCCAAGCTGGGAAGAAGAGGAGGGGAGGGCTGAGCATAGGATCCGTGAGCCCCCTGCCCCTCTGTCTTGATCTTCTCTTTCTCAAAAAGCTGCCACCCCCTGACCTATGCCCTGAGTCCTTTGATCTCTCCAGGGCTCCACATCTATCCTTCCTTCTCTGCCTTCACCCAAGGTCCTGGTACTTCCAAAGGGCATTGCCATTTCTAGCTCCATCTCCCTCCTAGAACTCGGGGATCCCTAGGAAGAAGACCCATCCTCTAGAAAAAAAAATGGCAGCCCCAAGCATGCCTTGGTCCTATATGTTATGCATCCAGAAAAGTCAATATCCCAACTTTTCTCACCTCCTCAATAACTTGTCTGAGGGGACCAGCCCCTGCGGCTTCAATGGCATGTGTGTCCATGCAGGAATTATAGAATTGGAAGGCCTTCTCCTCCCCTGAACCTGGGTGCCAGGGGCCCTGGGCCTCTAGAAAGCAAGCATGGGAGAATTAAAGGAGTGGAGACCAGTCTAGTGACAACAAGGAGCCGGGGAGACAGGGAGTGCACAGGAAAGAAGGGACGACTCCACAGGATATGGAAGGAAGGGGAGGAACAGAGGTGAGGGAAATCAGAAAGACGAGAAGACTTCCCAATTTGAAATGGATCAACTTGATGGAAGGATAAAAGCAGGGAGAGGGAGAAGAAGACAATGAGGAAGATAAACAAAATGTGGAAAAGAAAACAGAAAGGAAAAGACTTGGAAGAAAGAGGAAAAAGAAGAACGTGTGGGATATGGGTAGAAAGGGGTAGAAATGGAAGGTAGAAGAGAAATGAATGAAAAAATTTAACAAATTCAGGAAACTAGAGAACTTAGAGTGATGGGAGAGAAGAAAACTCACAAGGAAAGGTTTAACAAGGGAAGAAACAAGGGAGGACTCCCTAGTCCAGACTCCTCATCCATGGATCCCAGAAAATGAAGACATTACCATAATCAGATGCACACCCCTCTGCATCACCCACCCTCTGATATCTAATGCTTCCCCTCAGTCCCCCTAAATCTCTTTGTTCCACTGTGGACAATGAAATTTTTCCTAAGCATATTCTTCCTTTTCATCTCTGTACCTTAACTGAAAATATGCCTCCGCCAAGAAAGAGTCAACCTCCCACTCTTTTCCCTTCAGAAAAGGAAAGCAGAGGGCTACATTCATTTCTCCCAGATTCCAAATGATGCCATCGACACATCCCTGGTGTTGGAGAACTGGAAGTGCGTGCCTGTCCCATGTATTCTTGTTCCCCAATTATCAGCACCATCCGCCAGCTTCCTGGGACCCACTTCCAACCTCCTACACAGCCTCGGTTCCTCCTCCTGGTCTTCCTCAGTCCTGGTGGCTGTTTTCTCTCCTTCACAGCCTCCATCTGCCTTCCAGATGTCTTCCACACCTTCCAGCACACCTGGTGTGCCCACTGACATTTACTCCCTCAGGCCTTTGCACGCACCACACCACGGATGGTTCAGCCCCTCTGGCTTCTCATGCCACCGCCCTGCCTCTTCCCTTCCTCCACCATCTCCAGCCATTCCTCCTTCCTCCCATCTGCTCCAATTCAGCTTGCTGGCACGGCCATGCTTCCAGTGAGAAGCAAGAGACCCTGTGGGAGCAGAGATCTGGGGTGTGGCCCCATGTAGACAAAGAGGCCTGGGAGACCAGAGGGTCTGAAGCTCAGGAAGTGGGTGGGGGAGGAAAGAGCTGAAGGGCAGGGGTGTTGAGGGGATGCAGTGGAGGGAGATACCACGCCTGGAGTGGAAATTGAAAACTTGGGGGAAACAACAAAGAAGATGGAGCTTATTGAAAGGAGGAACTTATAATCACGGATAAACAGAGGGGAAGGAGGATGGGAATGAGAAAAAGAAGATCAAGAGAGGGGCCAAGAGAGATGGAAGCAGGGAGGGGCACCTGAGGTGACGGGACACTGGGAGAGAGGCAAGGCCGGGCAGTCGTCCCATGGCCACGTAGGGCTTGTTCCGGGCTCAGAGGCACCCCCGTGCCCGGGAACGTCCACCCTGCTCTCCTCACCCAGTATCCTCCAAAGTCGCCTCTTGTTCTCCTCAGCAAGGGCCTGGACGGAATCGCTGGTCTCATTGGCCTTTCCGCAGGCAAAGCTGAAGAAGTCGGTGCAGGGGTCTGCCTTGCTGTTCCCAGAGGCCCGGTAAAGAGCCCGGAGTTCCCAGCACTCGGGTGTCTCACAGTAGCCTGGGGGGAGATGCTCGCTGGAAAGGATGGGCAGAGGCCAGGGCGGCCTCAAGCTGGGCAGGGGACGTGGGAGGACAGGATGGAGAGGCTGGCAGGAGGGAGTGGCTGGGATTCAGGCGGGAAGAGGTCGGAGGCTCAGGGTGGGTGCAGGAGCCCGGGGAGCAGGATGGTGACTAGGGTGGGGGTCCCGGGATCTTACTCAGGCCACAGTTCTGGAAGGCGTACAACAGAAACACAGAAGCAGCAAGGAGCAGGCTTAGGAGCAGGACAGTCATCAGTGCCCGCCTGGCCATTGCCCCCAGCCTGCCCCGCTCTGTGGGCAGCCTCTCTTCTGGAGAGTTCTGTGGAGAAGCCAAACCAGGAGGTGAAAAACACAAAGTGGACAGGGTGGAGAGAGCAGGATGGGGAGAAGAGGGGAGGGGAGGGACAATGCATCAGTTAGTGCTAGGTTATCCCTTTATCCAGAGAGAACTCTCCCGATTCTTCCTAAACCAACCCTGTGTATCCCCTGGGAGATGAGGAAGCACAGAACTCCGTGTTGGGAAAAGATGAAGCAAGCTGTTAGGGGATGAGTGTTTGTGAGATGTTGGAGCCGGGGGTGACAACATCAGGGTATTCCAGGTCACTTACCTCCTGGCTCTGGAGAGTCCTCATTCGGGGCCCCCGGCTGGGTTCCCTCGGTTCTTCCTCACTTTTGTCCTCACCCTCCTGAAGTGAGTGGAGGGGAAGGAGGAAGAGGATGGTTTAGGAAGAGAGTGCATCAAAGAGAGTTTCATCAGGCCAGTGGGCAGCACACCCTGCACTCACATACTCTTTTTTATCTCAGGGCTGTGTTCCCAGATGGGCTTAAGAGCGGACCTCTCTCCCGGCCGGTTTCTCCCCTCCCTCTTTGATCACCTCCGCCTCCTCCTTCCCCCTTTCTGCTCCCTCCTTTCCAGTGGGGGCAGGGCTTTTGCCCACAGCCACCCCCAACCCCCAACCTGGGCCTCAGATTCCAAAAGGAGATGGTGTCGCCAGGGGACTTGCCATCTGTCTGTCCTTTTCTCTGGCTCCAGAATCTTTCCTTGTTCTGTTCCAGGTGCTGGCTCTGAGGACTGGGATCCAGGAAACAGCCTCCCTCCTGCCCCCACCCCCGTTCCTTGGTCCTGGAGAAGGGGCACTTCTGCTGCTCTTCCCCGTCCCCAAGCAGGCTCTGGCCTCTGGGCGGAGCCTGTTTATCAGTGGGGGGACACCCAGGCCTCTCCCCTCCTTTATCTGGGCTTCTCAGGGGAGCGGAGGGCGGAGGGCAGGAGCTTCACTCCCGAGGCAATGCTGCCCTTGGCTGCTCCTGTTGTCCTGCTCTGTGACTTTGCTCAAGAAGTTCCTTTATTTCTGGACTATTCTTCTATCTCTCTTTTCTTCAGTAAAAAAAAAAAAAAAAAAAAAATCTGAGACAAAATAAAATTTTAAAGACTTTATTTGAGTAAGAAGCAATTCATGGATGGGGGAACGCCAGACAGACAGAGGTTTAGGGTTTCCATCACAAGATGTCAGAGGCAAGTATTTATTGGGAGAACGTGGAAGCAAAATAAGAAACTATTTGATTGATTCGAAGTTATCTAATTGCCTTTTTTTAGGTTCCTTGTTGGAAAGTCCTGAGTCACATAAATTATGTTAGTTGACTGCTTATGATTGGCTGGGGTTAAGTTTTATTTCTAATATAAGCGTTTACCAGAAATAACCCAAGTTAAGCTTCACTTATGCTTGTGATTTAAGCAACAATAAGGCTATTTTTAAGGCCTTTGGTTTTGTTTGCTCGGGAATTTTCAGGCCTGGTCTTCATTTTTTTGCTTTAACACTTCTCTGATTCAAATCTCTTGGATTCTTCGATGCCCAGGTCAAATGCCACCTTTCCCAGGGGGCCCCACAGCCGTGCCCATTCACGCTGTTCCCAAGCATGCTTAATTGTTTCTGTAGGTGATTCACAGCCCTGCTGGTGAAGGGCAGAGTCATGCATTAAAAAGATCACCCAACTAGGAGACCCTAATCTGCTAATTATTAGCTCTGTGACAATAAACAAGCCACTTAAACTCGAAGGCATGTAAGCAAGTTTTGTCATCTGGAAAATGAAGGTAATATTTGCCTGTGCTTGCCCCACAGGGTCTCATACCTTCTACGAAAGAGCGAGGCTTTCCTGAGCTCTCTATCTTTCATCCTGCAATCTGTTACACGGGGGGCTCACATCTCCCTATCGATGGAAAGCTATTTCGTGGCAGGTGCAGTGTCCCTTTTCCCTTCACGCCCACCCAAGGTGGATTATCAATGTTAGTAGGTAAGAACTGCATTCCAAGCCAGAAATGCACTTTCCCACATCCTATCAAGCCCCTACCTGCAGTCTCAGTGAAGTGAACACATTCCTGGAAGAAGGTATTTCACCTCTGTCCCTTGTGTCCCCAACTCAGGGAAAATCAAATTCATTAGGATACCCTGGCAATATTTCTGGATTACATCAGCCCTTGCTGGGGCCATGGTTTGTTTGCCGGGCTGGGCTGGGCATGGAAGGGGCAAAGCCACAGAAAAGTTCGAACTTCATGTGTTAGAAAGTAAGGCATTAGGGAAAGTAAGTCCTTTGAGGAAGGATGTGACAGGATGCTACTTGGAGAAGCTGTTGTGGCACTGGGCAGCTGGATTGATTGGATAAAAGACAAGAAAGAGGCAGAGCGGGGAGCTTGGTGTTGCAGGAGTAAGGAAGGGGGCCCAGCCCAGGGGCCTGGCAGAAGGGAGGGAAGAATGTAGAAAGAAAAATTTATGGAAGAAAATAAAGTCCTGGTCACTGATTGAGTGGAGAGAGCATTGTAATAGAGTCACCGATCAGCTCCAAGCTGTATTTCCAGATGACTAGGAGAATAGTGATGCCAGTGATAGAAAAAAGTGGAATTTTGGTTAAGGGTGGGGGTGGGTATCAGCTTGACAGTACAATAACTACTGGGGATTTTAGAGGCATTTGGTTGGCTTGGGCACATCCCCATCGTGCCTCCTCTATGACCTTCCCTTTCCCAGAAAGTCCAATGTTCCTCAGGCATTGCCTTCCTCACTTGTTTCCTGCCAGTCAAATCCCCTGAGCTGATGTTTCTCTAGGAAAATGATAATAGGGACAATTCAAATTAGATAAGAGCAAGTTGAGAAAGGAGGGTGCTATGTGACATTACCCTGCGGACAGCCACCACCGGCTGGACTCAGGTTCTCTCCCCACTGGGGAAGCTGAGCCAACCAAGAAGATAGGTAACCCAGGGACCGCGGCACCACCCCCCACCAGGCTGCCTCCCGCAGGCACAGCAACCTCTGTTCTGGCCGTGGGTTAACAGGAGCACAGCTCCCTCTTACCTCCCCAGCACGAGTCATGGAGTGGTCACCACCACAGCCGTCCCCATCCCCATCGTAGGACTGTGGCAGCCCACTCTGACCTGAGCAGGGGTGGGACAGTCAGCCATGGCTCAGGGAGCAGGCGCCACCAGGTTACCTCTGTGGACACTGCCTCCCACTCGCCTGAACTATTCTGTCCCATTTATTCTAATTCCAGGATCTTTTGTCTGATGTCGCAATATCAAAATAATAATATTAATAATACAATAATATCTACCTTTACTGAGCATTTCTTGTGTGCCAGGAATGTGCTAAATTGTTTTGCTTATATATTTTTTTCCCTTCAGTCTTCACAGTAATTCTATGAGGGAGACAAGACCTATGATTTTCCCCAATTTACGGATGAGAAAGCTGAGATACATGAGAGTGCAATGAACTTGCCCAAAGTTATAAAATCAGTAATTGTCAGAACTGGGAACTGAACCAAAGGCTTCACCACTGAGCCTGTTGGTCATTAAGCTTCTGTTTGGGGAAATCTCTTCACAGTCAAAACCTTCCTGTATCTAAACTCTTGTTTTTAAACTACCTCCCACTGCTTAGCCTTGGTGTGATGGTTTTGGAGGCTATTATTCTTCAACTCTCAAATATCCAGTTTCACCTTCTGAACACTACAGCCCTTTTTTGTCTACCCATAATCAGCTACCATCTATGGTGGTTACGATGTCAACAGTTAGGACAGGAAACTTATCTACACATCATGGCCCTCTGAGATGTGTACATCAGCACCAATTTACTTCTAAGATCACTCGATTGCAGTGATAACGACTAAGAAGCTACCCTAAAGAGCCATAGACCCAGTTCTGAACGAGCCAGAGAGAATCCCGATGTGGCCAGCAATGGTGAGGACTCAGACAAGAAGATGAAGGAGAAAGAGATCCCTGAGGACAGGTTTCCCAATGTTCTACTTGCTCTTTCAAAGGAAGCCATACTTGAAAATTGGGTTCAGCTTTGGGAAAGAAGAAATTTTAAGTTCAGGATTTCACAAAGTAGTTTTTGAAGCAATTTAAAAGGCCAGGTGCTGTGACTTATGCCTGTGACCCCAGCACTTCACGAGGCTGAGGCAGGACGATAACTTGAAGCCATGAGTTTGGGACCAGGCTGAGCAACATATTGAGATTCTCATCTCTACAAAAAATTAAAAACATTATCCAGGCATGGTGGTATGTGCCTGTAGTCTGAGCTACTCAGGAGGCTGAAGCAGGAGGATTGCTTGAGCCCAGGAGTTTGAGGCTGCAGTGAGTATGATTGTACCACTCATTCCAGCCTGAGTGAGATCCTGTCTCTAAAAGAAAAAAAAATGTAAGTGATAAGTAGATGGACCTCTTTTAATATTTTAATTTCTATATACTCTGTACATATTTTCTTTTATAGATATATGACTATAACAAGACTAGAATGCATAATACCTGCTTAGTTAAATTATTAAATCAATTAAAATACCTCAAATAGAGTAGTTGGATTGGTATTGAATATGACAAAAACTTGAAGTAATACTCAGAAGGCTGAAGTTTGAACGTGTATGGGTAGATATGTCTCAAAAGGAAAAATCTTTGTCTTTTCCCTTATTTGTTCTTGGTATTTGCTCCATGTCACCACTTTCTTCTTCCAGATCCAACCAGTGTCCAAGGCAGCACTCTGGACACAGGAGACTCTAATGAGTTGTGTAAATTCAATCATGTTTCCTCAAAAAGAACTGAAGAATTTGTGTAAGATCTTGCTCAGACCAATGTCTTAGTCAACTACTGCCATAATAATACTTTGTAAATGTTCGGGCTCAGGAAACAGTACCCCAAAATGAAGGCCTCAGAAGCAAAAGGTTTTCTCTGACCTTCTCTCCTCCTGCCCATCAGTCCCATTCTTCCCTAAGGCTAGCCCTGGAAACTAGAATCCCTCTTCCCCAGAGCAGGTCATAAAAACCAGAAACCCTTTTCCCAAAAGGCAGCCATAAAACCTGAAATTATAAACTGGCCATCAAGAAGTTGTCTGACCTACCTTGCTTGACTGTAGGTCACAAGGCCCCGTCAGAGAGGTCAAGACGAATCTAGACAGACAGGCCTTGTTGGGTTTCCCCACTCAGTCTGTTAGGATTAGATCACACCCTTTTTGTCCAATCATGTTTCTGCACAGCTGCCCATACTTTGTCGAACCTTAGCATAAAAATGGATAATTTCCCCTGTATCTTTGGATCTTCATTCTGAAGGCTCCCACGTATACACCTTAAGTATCAATAAATTTGTATACCTTTTCTCTTTTTAACACATTGACTGCCACACTAGAAGAAAAAATTATTTTCCTCCGGGCCATGGTATTTTATTACAAAAATAGAATTAAAACTTTGAAAATGAAACTATCCTTTCTAATTTACTGAAAAATTTGTGATTTTTTTATTGTTTTCTGTGTGTCAGTTATATGCAACTTGAAAATAGTTCTCACAGCTCCCAAGGGGAGGAAACATGCGAGTTACATATGCTTCATGAAGCCCCAGGCTCAAAACTACATATTTATTATAAGGACAATAATTTCAGTGTTATTTATAATGATTTTTTTAAATATAAGCCCCTAATTGTCTCACAGCGGGGGAAATGATTAAACAAATAATAGTGTATTCAAACATTTCTACACAAAACTATATTAAAATATCAATTATAATGAAAGAAGCCAGTCACACAAAGACAAATATTGTATGATTCCACTTATATGAGGTACTCAGAATAGTCGAATTCGTGGAGACAAAAAGTAGAATGGTGGTTGCCAGGGGCAAGGGAGAGAAAGTAAGTTGCTGGAGAATTGCTGTTTTGTGGGTGAAAAGTTTTAGTTTTAGAAGATGAAAAGAGTTCTGAGGATTGGATGCACAACAGTTTGAATGCACTTAACACTAATGAACTTAAAATGGTTAAATTTTATGTTGTATATATTTTACCACAATTAAAAGTTTAAAAAAAATCTTTTAAAGAAATTGAGAATCAAAGTCTTATCTCCAACTTTGGAAGCTATTCCCTTTACTCTTACTTTCTTTCCTTTTTCCCCCCAAAATTCAGTTCTTTAACTTCCTTATCTCTAAACATATGCGCACACATGCATGCACATATATACACACACACAGCCTCATCTAGAAAAGATTGCCTCCTTGCTGGTCACTACTCCTTTATTTTCTAATTTTTGCCTTTTTTGAAACTACAAGAGAGACTGTTCTAGATTTCGCTCCCTCTTCCCTTCCTTACAGCGGGACAAGTCAGAGGCCCCTTCAGGTCTCCACTGGCCACATCTTCCCCGTGGTCTCTCCTCCTGCAGTCCTCACTGTCAGTCTTGGCTGTCCCGTTCTTCACCTGACAGCATCAGTAAATATAATCCATTTCATGCACTTTGCAAATATTAGTAATGTGGTCTAGGGTAAAGAGGAGGTATTTTAGATCTAGACAGACCTGAGTTGATTTGAATGTGGGTTCTTCTAGTTACTGGTCGTGTGATCTTGGGATAATCTCTTAATCTCTCTGTACCCTCAATTCCTTCATCTGTAAGAGAAAATATTCATCCTTCTTTGGCCTGATTGTCGTAAGAATTAAATTAAGTAATCTGTGTTGTGTGCAATGCTTTGTGTATAATAGGCAAACATCACTTGTATGCTGCAGCTATCATCACTTGTAAGCATTTATTTCTGTTGTTTCAGAGTTTCCAAGAGCAATACGATGGTATCAGACTATATGCAGTCAAAGATAAGAGATTGTGAACCTGGTTTTTCTACTCTTGGCTTGTCTAATATCTCAATGAAATGTAAGATGAGATTAATAATTCACTGAAAGACTGAAGACATTGAAAAATTTGGGCTTCTTTATATTTTTTTAAAGAAATTTAGCTTTTTTTGCTCCCTTACTTTGGCTCTCCCTTCACGTGACAATGGGTTCCGCCATCATTTGTGGCGTACGTATCATGCTCTATAAACCTATATCTGGCTCTTGCCCTATAATCCTATCTTTCTCTCCTCAATAAATCTCATTTTAATGCTTGTCTTATAAAAAATAAAAAAGAAATTTAAAGTTAGTTTTATTCTGAGCCGAGTTTGAGGACTAATGGCCCTGGAACATAGACTCAGTGAAAAACGAACATGTGTCCTCCAGTGGCTACACAGACACAGAATTTATAGTCTTCTACATAGAAATAGGAAAAGGGAGCAAGGAAACAAAGGTGACATTCTTACAATTCAGATGGTTGCTGTCCCTTGGCAAGCCGTTCGATGGCAACCTATCACCAAAGGCTGAGGAAGCTGACGGACCGAAGAAAAAGGCTGTTATGTCCAATTTCTCAGAAAGAAACATTTAATAGGGACTTAAGAACAGAAGCCATGTCCCCGGCAGTGCCAGATGAGATGGAAATCCCTGCACTGTTACCCCCAGACCCAGGGCTTGTATACCACAGGGGAAAAATGTGTAGAACTATTGAAGTTGACCCTCAGTGAAAGGCAAAAATGCTGTGTGAATCTGCCTAAGGGCAGATTTATGGCCAAGATTGTTTTGCTCTCAGAGCAGAATTTAGGGTAACTATAGATAAAACAGGAATCTTAGAGGCATTCCCAGAACAGTGGTTAATCAGAAGTCAACATGGCAAGTTAGCATTCAAGATGGAGTTGTTGAGCTTCCCCACTCCACTCCCTAATCTGGCTCTTACAATCTCATGAACCCTCCTCATCTGTGATGGTCCCTGAGCCACTGGGTGTGGGATTGGGAGTGGGCTTGTGGGTGACATGTTGCATCAATTTGTTTTCTACTTGCAAGCAGAAACCACAGCAATAATACAGACAACAACAGGCTTTGTTGAACCATCTCTGGTCTTTGGAATACCATGATTTTGATTTTCTCAAACGAAGTAAAACGATGAGAGAGTGCATAACATCAATAATTTGAATAGTAGAAATGTAATATAATGCACACAAGGATTACGATCAAGAGAGAATTTGTATACCAGAACAGCAGCAAAAACAACAACAACAGCAACAAACTATTCCATTAGGGAGTCAACTGAAAGTATCATGAAGAAGATTGAAACTGGTTCTTCTTTAGAGATTTGTTGTAACCAAGAAATAATTCAGGATTTAGTCCAAACTGTAGGCAAATAATAAAAACTCAAAAATGATGTCTAAGGCTAGGATCTAATAATGGGTTTACTATAGTTGTGTTTTGAGCATAATTTTTCTCTCTCCAGTTTTCTATTTCTACCAAAGAGATGGTATAGTAAGACTAATTTGAAAAATAAGTTTTACTCCTATTATACTTGGCCAGATTATTTGCATAAAGGGCAGCAAGAACAGCGACTGGCCATATAGGTATTTTTTAAGTTGGCTTTGCAGGAACTTTTGTAAGGAATTTCGGATTAGACTTTTAAAAGCCTCAAAGCCAGGAGGCCAAGCCAAAGATTTGCCATCAGATTGTGCTTGTAATTCCTGTATAAATTGGGCCAGTTCCCCTCTTCTCAAGGGCCCAGAATATCTTGAGGATCCCGGGCCTAACAGAAAGTGACGTTCTTTACTTACCACAGGTCAGGAACTTTGGAAAGGGAACCACATAGGCAAGGCACCAGGCCAGTGTTTCCAAAGCACTTTTTATCAGCTCTAGAAAGTCAACGTCGATTCCTCAAAGCAGCCTGGTCATATCTGAAAATACACCATTCCAGTCAAAGCCTTGGGAAAACAACCAGTGTCTCCAATGTCTTCCAATTTCTCTAATCTATAAATAGCTCAAAAGAAAAAAAATTTTCTTGCCTCTTCTTCAATCAGAGGAGCAGTCTTCCAAACAGAATATTGTCTGTTCACCTTGGAACTGCCGTCCACAAACACAGCAGCTCTTTGCCAGTTAGGCGAGCGCTGTTTACCATGCACTGTAGAGTCCAGCAGCTCCTCACATAGTTGCAGAGCTAGTCGGACAGAAGTCATCTCTCACATGGCGTGAGGAAGGGTGGTGAATCCCCCACCTGATTCTTTAAAGAAAGTTTTTGGATACTATGATTTTCTTTTCCCTCTCCATGAATCATATTTTCTTCTCACTTTGAGACAACTGAGGAGGCCCAAGAGAACAATTTTTAGAACTTGCTGTATCAAGAAGTGGCACAGGACTCACGCCTGAAAATTGTAAAGAGGACAGTGTGGCTGGGTACCTGCACTGAGATGGCACAGCAAGAACACCACCCTGGAGACAGGACACATCTCCGTGGATAAGCATTTTATGTGCACTTTCTGTGCTCTGTGCATCCACTGGCAGGGAGCTGGCCATGAGCTGAATTGAAATGTACATACTGGAGGGTGTCCTGCCAGGAAAATGACTACCCAGCAAGAAGAGGCTGGACATGTACTCTTGGGTGAAAGAGTTAAGGCGAGATTATGAACACTAAGCCTGGGAAGTGAGATGCAATTCAGAGGACATTAGTTAGATGTTTCTAGTCAGAATAACTCTGAAGAGCACACAAAATGGTCCCATAACAGAGAGAAAACTTTGCACATCAGTCTCATCCAGAGGGGTCCAACATCAGATTAAAAGTAAAACCTGTTCCATCCCTTACTTCTCCTCCTTTCTCAAGTTCCAACTTGGAAGGAACCAACAGTGCTATTTTAGCAAGTCAGAAAGGAGGTGGGAAGAGAAAGAAAGAAGATGTTGGCCATGACCTGTGTTTCCCACTGTAGTCTCTAAGCCTGAGACAAGTGCAAACTGAGGAAGGGGAGAAATTTGGAAAGAGTCAATCCAGAGTTTTGATGGCAGATTGGACTATACCTTTTATTATCTGTAAATGACTGGAGGACCTCTTATTACTTAAAGTATCTGAAAAAGCTTCTGGACTTGCCCAAGAGTTCATTAGAGGTGACAAACAAGCCAACAGAGGAGGTTTTGCAGGAAAAGTTGCAAGAAAGAATAAAGTTAGTTCTGCTTGCACCCTGTTGAGTTTAGCTCTATTATTAAATCAGTCACCTTCACTACCTGACTGAAGACAGACTTCACTTCTTTGTTTCATTATGTGAAAAAGGTGAGATTTATACTTATGCATTATATCAATTAAGTCTACTTTATTAATACAAATGTCATAAACATTTAGTACTGCCTGAATCTATTTAATCTTCAGTAAGTATTATGTGTTGTATAAAGGACTTATGACAAGAATTTTCCCACTTGGAAAAACAGGGAACAAAAGAATGGGACAAGTTGTGTGGTCTCCCTCTGTGAAGCCCTTAAAGAACACAAGAAATATGATTAGGGAGTTAGGGAGTATACCAGTTATTTGTTGCTTCATATTAATAATAATAAACAAAACCAAATTTGATGTCTTAAAATAACCAATCTATTGGCTCTCCAGTCTATGAATTGTCAAATTGGGTACAGCTGAAATGTCATCTGTGCTCATTTATGTATTTGGTTTCAAGTAGCAGGCCAGCTCAGGACTGCCTAGTCCAGGATGGTCTCACTCATATTTGGTCATTGGCAGGGCTGTTGAAGGTGCCTCAGATCTCCTCCGTGAGGCCCCTCCTACAGGCTGGCTTGGCCTAGTTCCCATGCTCTCCCAAGAGAGCAAGAGTGGACGCTGCAAGGTTATGGACACCGAGACTTGGAAGTCATACCATATCACTTCTGCTATATTCCACTGGTCAATGCAAGGCCCAAGGCCAGCCAAGATCTAAAATGCATAAAAATAAATTCTATCACCTGAGGGGAGGAACTGCAAAGAATTTGTAGTCGTGTTTCTTAAGCCACAGGGAGAAAGACAGCTTTCCTTGTGACGTAACATATCACAAAGAAATCACCAAACTAGGAGTCTGAAAACTGGATTTTCACACCGACGTTTCTCATAAACTAGCTGGGTAATTTTTACCTAATTTACCATCTCAATAAAATCTAACACTGAAAACCTATGTATATAGGTTTCTGATTGAGCCTCTATTTCTTTTCTTTCTTATAGAGACCTTAGAAGTCTTTGTAAGTTTAAGGCCAGAACATTAGCATAAATGTATGGGAAAGGATTCTCTCTCCCTTAAAGATAACCATAGATCAGAGAAGGAACAGTCTAAGCCCACTAACCCCACTCCTGAGAGTTCTGACCAAAGGGATATAAACAGAGTGTCACATAGTTGCTATTTGGAATTTTCCTTAGGCAATATTTGTCATTTTCCCATGGCCTCTGCATGGTTTCTGTTGTTGTTTTGCTTTGTTTTCTTTTGTTTTGTTGGTCTCTTCCTCTATTCTGCTGTCTGGAAGGCAGATGTTTTCACGGATGGTAGGATTGACGCTCACACATGAGATAGCACACTGGTGAGCCAAGAGGAATCTAGGGTTTGGTGTCCGCAGACTTCGTGCAGAAGAGTGGCCATACCAGGTCTGGACCACATCTCTACAGGCTTTTACATGTGAGAAAATTTCTGGTTCATTTACGTTACTGTAGTTTCTGTCTGTCACTCAGGGCTAACTCTAGTACTACTAACAGACAGGGGTTACTACCTAAAGAAAAATGTCTGGACAATGTCTACCTACCCACGTTTGTTAGATACAGATGACCACGTGACTACACAACTCTAAGGATTGCCAATTACATGGATGAGAAGGTGCATGGTTTTCTACAGGGTTGAGCCAAACAGCAACCTTGTACCTAACAGCTAGCATGATGTGAAAAGAGGAAGTTAATTTCATACTGCTATGTTGTTCCTATACTGCTTGCTGGTTCACTCAGAGACCTGGATGTTCTTGTTCAAGCTGTTCAATCTGGCATTATTTTTAAGAGTCTATAACAGTTAGAATCCTCTCAAGAAAACAGAAACCACTCAAGATATTTCAGAGGAAATTTAATACATGTAATTAGATACACAAGTGATAGAAGAATTGAGAAGTCAAATGAGTGGAGGGGCCAATGATCCAGCCCCAAAATTATCAACAGAAAAAAAGGCACCACAAACTTTAAGGCTAGAGGAACAAAGAAAAGGGGATGTTACCAGAGCCCAAAAAGTGGGCCACCCAACAGAAGATGGAACCATACTGGACGTGCTCAGCAAGCGGGGACCTTAGGAGAAAGAGCTGCCCAGTGGGAGCTGGAGCCACTGAGAAGATACACCTGCCACTGGAGGTGCCACCTGAAGCAGAAAGAGAGGAGAAACATCCTGGTTTCATCTCTACTTCCACCTCTTCCCCGTGGGTGAATCTTTATAGAAGTGAAAGGTGAAGGAGCCTTGGGAAACGTAGTTCCCTGTGATACAGAGCATGTATCAAGAAATTGATCTTCAAACAGGCAAATGACTGGCACAGAGCATTTGTAAGAATATTTGGCTCATTTGTAAGGCTCAGGAACATGCAGTACTGCTTCATAGCCCATGTGACCAATGGTGGCTCAAAGCTGAGCAGAAAATTCTCCCTTCTTTTGTGCAGATCTCCTCAGAATCTTGAGAACTAGATATTTTCATCATCTGGACACAGCATTCTTGGAATGGACATGGCTATTCTCACGAGAGTCTGCAATAACGGTGACAATGGTAAGACTCCTTCAAATGCCTACATAGATAACAAACATTAACTCAGGGAAATAAGAGAAGAAGAGAAAGAATATAGTAGATGCTGCATAATAACCATGATTAACTGGCTACTTTATTTCCTGTGAATACTTCCTATTCAGGAAATTCCAAAAACATTTAAGTGAACTTTGCAGAAGAAGTGAGAGCAGGAAATTTGAGTCATTGTTGTCCAGACAGCATCACATGTATCCACAGGCTGGAATGGATAAGGCAACATTTGAGTTCTACAAATATTTATTTTAAGAGTATTATCTATGTTAATAAGCAAAAATAGCCTATGGCTTTTGTTTTTAAAATGTTATTTGTACAATTAACACCCCTGTAAATTATATATAAAACAAATATAAGAAGACTGTAAAAGGTGGAGAGAAGAAGACAGTGACCTTGGGACTTGAGGAATGAGATGGTGGTGACTTTTCTGGATTTTCTTTTAGCCTCATATATCTCAGACATGGAGCTGAAGAATTCAGCAACCCAGAAATGCAGTGGATACAGACAATAAAAGCCCCAAGGGAAGCCTGCTCTCTCTAGCCAAAGAACCAGGAAAAGGGCAGCAGAGCAAGACAGAAAACTTGCCATAGTCACTCTACTCAGGCCAATTACACAGAAAAAACTGTGATTCCACTCCCATCCATACCAGCAAAGGCCAAGTGGGGAGCCTCAACTTCCACCTTTGAAAGACATAATGAGGCATGTTCACTTCTGCTTCACACACGCACATGTGGTATCAGAGAAGGCTAAGTAGGGAGTCAGGATTCTCATCCCCATGGCGTAGTAAAGAGGCTCCCACCCCTTCTGCCAGAGGAAGACCAGTGGAGAGTCAGGACTTTCACCATCAATCAATGGTGACAAATGCAAAGCCCCCCAGCCATAGTGTCCACAAGGAGAGCAGCAACAAGGCCCTCCTTTATCCCTAGACAGAGAGGTATCAACAGAGGCCAAATAGAGGGCTGGAAATCCTAATGTTGTCCAGTAATAACAAAGAGCCATAAACTGGAGTGTCAGCAGAGATCAGCTGAGGAATTGAATTTCTATCTTCCCACAGCAATAGCAAGATGGGGCTTCTCCCCCTACGCACACACTCTACTGGAGAATTATCTAAAAAATCAAATTAAAATAAAAGGTTTAAATAAGATCTAGATCCTCATAACATAATACAAAGATGTCCAGGCTTCTATGAAAATCACTCATTATGCCAACAACCTGGGAGTTCTGAAACTGAAAGAGAAAAAAAAAAGACAATCAACAGATATCAACACAAAGATGGCAGAAATATTAGCATTGTCTGATAAAGATTTTAAAGCAGTCATGATAAAAATGCTTACATGAGCAATTACAAACATGCTGTAATAAATGAAAAAAAAAAAAACCAGCAGTCTCAGCAAAGAAATAGAGAATATTAGGAAGAACGAGATGGAAATTTTGGAACTCAAAATGCAAAAGTAAAACTCAAAAGTAAATATATAAATAAATAACCAAAATTAAAAACTCAATGGATGGACTCAACAGGGAACAGAGGACAAAAGCAATGTACTAGAAGATAGTACCATAGAAATTACTCAATCTGAGCAACAGAGAGAATAAAATAGACTGGAAAAACATTGAACAGAGCCTCAGGGACCTGTGGGATTATAATACAAGGTTTAACATTCATGTCATCAGAAATGGGCAGGGCTAAAAATGTACTCAAAGAAATGATAAATGAAAACTTCTTAAATTTGGCAAGAGACACACACTTACAGATTCAAGAAGCTGAGCAAATCCCAAACAAGATAAACCCAGAAAGACCCACACCCATCACATCATAGTCAAACTTCTGAAAATGAGACACAAAGAAAGATATTTAAAAGCTGCAAGAAAGAAATGACATCTACAGGGGAAAAATAATTCAGATGACAGTGGATTTCTCATCAGAAACCATGGAGCTCCCATGTCAAAGAGAACCCAGATAAGGAGGAATGAATTAAATCTGAAGAAACTAAAAAGAAGAGGATAATAACATAAGAGCAGAAATCAATAAAATTGAAACTGAAAACAAGGGAGAAGAATCAATGAAAAAAGAGCTGGATCATTGAAAAGATTACTAAAATTGGCAAATTTCTTTTAAGACTGACAAAGAAAAAAAGAGAAAAGACACAAATTACTGATATCAAGAATGAAACAAGGGATATCAACCATCAAAACTCCATGAACAACTCTACAGACATAATTCGACAATTTAAATTGATCAATTTGTAAAAAAACACAAACTTTTACAACATTTAATATGAAATAATTTGAATAGCTATATAACTATTAAATTTAATTCATAATTTAAGAACTCCCGAAAAAGAAATCCTTAGTCCCTAATGGTTTCTTGGGGAAAACTACTCACCATTTAAAGAAGAATTAACACCAATTCTATACAATCTCTTCCAGAAAATATAAGAGGAAGAAATACATTCCAATTCATCATATGAAACTACTTTTACTCTCATGCCAAAACCAGACAAAAAGAAAACTGCAGACCAATATCCCTCATGAATATATTGATAGATGAAAAATTCCTTAACAAAATATTATCTAATAGAATTTAGCAATATATAAAAATATTATTCTCTATGACCAAGTAATATTTATTTCAGGAATGCAAGGCTGGTTCAATATTTGAAAATCAATCAATGTAATCTACCATATTAATAGGGTAAAAGGAAAAATTATATAATCATATCAATTTATTCAGAAAAAGCATTTGACAAAATTCAACACCTATTCATGATAACGATTCTCAGAAAAATAGGTATAGAGGGGAATTTTCTTAGTTTGACAAAGTATATCTACTTAAACCCTGTAGCTAACATGATACTTGACAAGAGACTCAATGTTTTCTTTATAAGAAGGGTAACAAAACAAAGATGCCTTGTTCACTGTCACCACTCTTATTCAACACAGCACTGGAAATTCTGATCAGTGCAATAAAAATAAAAAGAAGACAGATCATAAAAAGAATTAAAACAGTTTCTATTTGCAGATAACATGACTGTCTATATAGAAAATTTCAAAGAATATACAAAAAGCACTCCTAGAACCAAAAAGTGAGTTTATCAAGGTCACACAATACAAAATAAATGCAAAAAAAGTCAGTTGTATTTTCATATATTAGCCATGAACACATAAACACTAAAATTAAAACTATAATGTCATTTATAGTCATTCAAAAGAAAACAAACTTAGCAAATCTAACAATACATGTGTAACAGTCAGGGCTCTTCAGAAAAACAGAACCAATAGGATGGGTATATATAGTCATGTACATACTTAACAATGGGGACAGCTTCTGAGAAATGCATCATTAGGCAATTATGTCATTCATTGTGCAAACATCATAGAGCACACCTACACAAACCTAGATGGTGCAGCCTGCTACATACTTAGGCTATATGAGATAGTCTATCGATCCTAGGCTACAAAACCTGTACAGCATCTCACCGTACTGAACACTATAGGCAACTGTAACACAATGGTAAAGATTTGTGTATCTAAACATAGAAGAATTTTGCAGCTCCATTATAATCTTATGTGGCCCATTGTTGCCCAAGACTTTGTTATACAGCATATAACGGTATATGTATATAAGATTTTTTGTTGATATAGACAAAGTTATTCTAAAATTGATATGAAAAGACAAAGGAACAAGAATAGATAAAGCAATTTTGAAAAAGAAGAATAAAGTGAGAGGAATTATCAGTTTATCTGATATTAGGAGTTATTATGTAGCTATAGTAATTAAGACTATGTGGTCATGTTGGAGGGACATAGGGATCAAGGAAATAGAATAGATTAAAAAAACCCAGAAATAGGCTCATATAAATATATCCAACTAATTTTTGACAAAGTGCAAAAGCAATTCATTGGAAGAAAAACAATCTTTTCAACAAATGATGTTAGAACAATTGGCCTTTCACAGGCAAATAAACGAACTTTGACCTAAACCTTACATCTTATAGAAAATAACTCCAAAGAGATCATGACTTAAATGTAAAACATAAAAATATAAAACTTATAGGAAAAATATAGGAGAAAATCTCTACATCATAGGGCTAGACAAAGATTTCTTAGACTTTACATCAAAAGCACAATCAATAAAAGGAAGAATTGATAAACAGAGCTTTATCAAAATTAAAAAATATTTGCTCTGGAATCAACTGTGTTAAGAACATTAAAAGACAGACTACAAACTGAGAGAAAATATTTGCAAACTATGTACCTAGACATCAAAGATTGATGTCTAGAATATGTAAAAACTCTCAAACTTGCTATTAAAATATCCTCATTATTTGTAATTTTTTCCTTTTCTTTTTTATAACAAAATACATGTTCATTGTAGTAAACCTGAAAATCACAAAAACACACAGGAAAAAAAAAAAATCATTAGAAATCCAGGACCAAGTAATACCTATAATATCCCTTTGTTGTAAAACGAACATGCAATTTAGGTGGGATTCACTCTGTCACCATATCTGGGATGGTCTTTATTTAGCATGAACCAATAAGAGTGATTTCATTCTCCCCCCCACCCAATGTGATTAATTGAGGTAGTCGTATCTAAACCAATCAGTGCCTGACACCCCCTCTGGCCATAGTGATTAGTTCAGAAGTGAGTTCAGAATTTCCCATATTATGACCTATGTTGGTCCGATTTTAAAGAAGCCCAAGACTTACGTCTGTTAGGATAAGAGATGCTCTCCCCCTCTGCTCCCTGCTACCATCCAGGCCTGGCTAGCGTAAAGGAGAAAGCATTTCGTCCCAGAGCTGTGTGAAACCTATCTGGAAGTAGAGTTCTATTCAGGAGATGAAGTAAAAATAGAAACTGTCTTAGTCCATTCTGTGTGGCTATAAGAGAATACCTGAGACTGGGCAATTTATAAAAAAAGAAAAAGGAGTTTATTTAGCTCACAGTCCTGCAGGCTGAGAACTTCAAGGGGCATGGCGCCAGCATCTGCTTGGCTTTGGGTGAGGGTTTCTGTGCTGGGTCAAAACCTGGTAGAAGGTCAAAGAGAAAGTGGACATGTGGAAAGAGGTAAAACCTGAGGAGAGTTCTGTTTTTATAAAACCCTCTCTCGGGAACTAATCCAGTCTAGCCAGAGCAAGAAGTCACTTGCACGCCCTCATGACCCAAATATCTCCCATTGGGACCCATCTCCCAACACCACCACATTGGGGATCAAATTTCAACATAAGTTTTGTTGGGTACACAGAAGCCATATCCAAACCACAGCAAAAACTATGTCCTCTCCCCATCATTAGCGTCTCTAACACCATATTCTCAGAAGTCTAGTCCCAGCTTGTTGTTTTCACATCTTAATTAAACAAGCAAATGTTTGCCCAGATTTATCATTTGACAACAGGAAAATGTGTATTTTGGGTCTAAACCTACTCTAGATCTATCTATTTATGTGGCTATCTTGGTAAGGGGTCTCCAGAATAATTCTCTTTTGTTGACCTGGAGTCTCCCAAGCAAATTTTATTTTGCAATAAAATTTTCTTACTTTGCTTTGCAGATTGTCCTCTAAATTTTCAAAAGCCTGTGGTCCATAAATATAGAACTGGCGGATGTAACTTGATTTTAGTACAGCCGTCTGGGTTTTGATGCCAATGCTATGTTGTAAGAGTGTTATTGGATTTGTACTATCTATATTTAAAAGACTGGTGGGTGACTTTAGCCTGGAATGCCTAACCACTTTTGATAAGGGTCAGAGCCACATTCTGTTAAAAAAAAAAAAAAAAAAAGAAACGATCCAGAGGCTGGCTGGCTGTGGATGTCCGAAGCTATAGGACATGCACCCTGCCCAGGCTACAATCATTGAGACTACTGAAACCCATTTAGAAGAGCTGTTCCTCCACTTACTGAACCTGAGTGCAGCCAGTTGCCCTAAGGGCCGGCTGGCTGTCATGATGACCCCCCAACTTCTTTCCCAATACTTCCACACACACTCTGCTTGGAGCAGTGAGAAGCCATACAATAACTCTTTAATACTTCCTTGGATTTGAGATCCTCCTCTGTGAATAGTGGTGAATTACAGCTGGCATGCTTCATTCATACCTTGAGACACATCTAGGAAGATAAAGAATCCATTCTAGCTCCACCTCAGAAGTAGAATGTTAGTCTACCTAAAGTGACCTTCCACTCCCATGCTCATATTTATACATGACAGGCCTTGTCTTCGTTGCTGGTAGGCATTCATTAGTGCAGCTGTTCTCTCCCAGGATCTCAGCTCTTAGTTCTTCTCAGTTCTGTGTGAAACTCTAATCCCTGGTGTGTATTGAAACCACTGTCCTTAATGTACCAGCTGCCGATCTTGACACAGGGGCCTCCCTAGCCTGAGACAATGCACTACCTTCTCCAGGTCTCCACCCCACCTTCTTGTCTAGGTGGTTTTGGAAGTTGCTGTTTGTGAATAAAGAAATGCAGTGGGGGCAGAGCAGGAAGGGGAAGAGAGAGGCAGATAATCAATACACAAGTACACAAATAAATACTGTAATTTAGGTCATGAGAACTGTAAAGAAAAATAAGGCCAACAAAGGAAATAGAGAGAAATGGTGGGTGTGGTATAAGGTGTCATTTTTGATACAGTGATCTGGGGTTTGAGCAGAAGGAGTGAAGGTGTCGGCCAAGTGATGATCTGAGGGAAGACATTGAACTTTCCTTTATGCGTGGTGGGAAGACATTGGACAGTTTTTAAAGGGTTGCTCAGGCTCCTGGGGGAGGTGGCATCAAATGGAATCATTGCAAGATCCAGGCAAAAAATGATGAAGATATGGATTAAAGTGATAGCAATGGAGGTGACAAGAAGAGCTGAAATCTATCTATCTATCTATCTATCTATCTATCTATCTATCTATCTATGTATCATCTATCTATTCCTGCAGTACCAACAGGGCTGGTTGGATTCCATGTGAGATGAGAAGTGGGTGAGTGGCTCTCAAACACAATACTCAGGGTTGATGCTTGAATACCTGGATGAATGGTGGTGCCATCTTCTGAGGTAAGAAAACTGAGGGAGGAACCAGTTGTGAGTGGGTATTGTGGAGAGTTTGGTCTTAGATGTTGAAATTAAGGGATGTGTATTAGACATTGAAGTTGGCATGCTGGGTAGGAAATTAAATAAAATGTCTAGAGCTCAAGGGAGAAGTCAAGGCTAGAGATAACAACTAGGAAGTCTGAATTTAAGTAGACTATTTTTGCACACAAGGGACCAGAGGAGATCACCAGGAATGAGGTCAGAGCATGGGCCACTTGAACACTAGACAGCCAGGAGAAGCCAGCAAAGGAGATTAATTTGGGGAATGTCAGGTTTTTATCTGCGTGTGTGTGTGTGTGTGTGTGTGTGCGTGTGTACATTGACTTTTTAATTGGAGATGTCGCATTAGGGTAGCCACACAGATTTCTTTATGCCCTAGAATTATTTTATGTCTTTTTAAATATATTTATACCAGAAGTTTATCAATTTTTATCTTCTCATCAAATAACCAGCTCTTAATTTTGTATATGATTATGCCACTTATTCTCCAAGCTATTAATTCATGCTTTTATATTGTTTTCCTATTTTGCTTCAGATTAATACTTCGTTCTGTTCTAGAACTTCATAGTATGATCATTTTTTACTAATATCTCTTTTTTATTTCTTCTTATTAAAGACCTTTAAGTGAGTACATTTTTCTTCTAAATAGTGTTTTGGCCCACATCCCAACACATTTTGATATGCAAATATTTTATTGCATTCTTAATTTCTTTCCTAAGCCAATTTTTACTTACAAAAAAGTATTTTTTTAATATTCAAAAATTAAGCAATTTGCCTTGAATTCTGCCAAAAAGAAATCCAAGCTTTCCACTGGGCTCTACCCACCTTAGGGAGTCATTACAGCACTAAGTCTAATTCTGACTTCCTTCTCCTGCCACTCCTGAAATGTCGAGGTCCTAGCCTGCCAGCTACCTGAACGTATTGGGCTTGCATACATTCCAATATTGTGCAGCTCAGATCTCTCATCACAAATGCATTGTTTTGTCACTCTCTCTGTGTCAGTCTAGGTCCTCAGAGAAGCAGGTGTGAAAACCAGATGAACCAGGCAAGTGTTTATTAGGGGAAATACCAGTGAAGGAATATGGCGAGGGAGCCAGAGAGAGCTGGGAAGAGACATCAGGCTGTAGTGCAGGTCTGACCTGGAGTGAAGGACAGAGGGAGAGAAGGCGAGAGAGAGCTTTCTAGATAGTCTCTAGTCTGAGGATGCTTGGGGAGATCAAGCCAAAGTTGCAGTCAGAGACAACCCTTGTCTCCAAGATGGGTTGTGCCTTAGATTCCATGGAGCAGCATGTGGGATTTCACAGCAGGGATGGATTTCAACAATGGCAGCTAAAGCTCTCCTCAATTAGCTCCATGTACTGGAGGTCTGCAGGGAGAGTCTGGTGGCTGCCGCACTCCCCTCCATTTTAAACAATTGTTCATTAATATGGTTTAATGTTACATTGTTTGAATGTAAAGTTGAGTTCCTTTATATTGTGCCGTTTCGTTATATCATGTAGTTACTACTATGCTTAATAATTTATGTACTGACTTTTATGATTTTGAATATCATTTATACTTTCCCTATAGTTTCATAGGGTATTAGCTCATCTTCTATTTTTTTAGATTTTATAAATTGGCTTTGTTTTTAAATATAGAATGAGACTTTGAGAGGTGAATTTTATTTTTTTGATAAATGGTCATTATGGTTGAAATCCACTCTACTGAATTGTTTTTCCCCTTCCTATACTCGTTATTCTGTTTTGCTTTAACAATTATACCTTTTTATACATTGACTACATTTACATGTTCTTCTAAAATGGGTTATTCAATTCAATTCAATATTCTTATTAATATTTCTATTTATATTAAACAGGAAATAGAAGTGTTAGATTCCTTTCCTCAGTGCGAAAGTTTACACTAATTGTTCCATGCCTAAGTATGTGTCCTCTTCATTCTCTTTTTTGATTCTATGTATAGTTTTGAATCCAGCATTATATTAATACTAATCGGGACATCAATTCATTACCTGTCAGAGTTACCAGTAATATCTTTTCAACATGATTTCTCCATGCAGTAAACTGCTAAAAAATAACTCTTCAGTATTGTTTAGACATGATAAATGTGGCCAGCTAATCTCTCTCTGGCCTTTCAAGCTGTAAATCTTTCTACTTTTTGTTTTCTTTCCAAATCAAGGATCACTGAACCAAAAAAACTGTCTTTGGGGGAATAGGTTTTCTTCAAGAACTTAAAAATATTGTCCTATTCCAGGTTTTTATGATGTAGGTTCTAAAAGTTGTAGTCATCCCAATCTGTAATCTTTTGAATAATATCCATTTCATTTTTAGATTCATGTGTCATCTTGATACTGCCCTTGAAATGAAGGTGGAAGCAAATAAATGTGTTGGCTTACTCACCTGTTTTTTTTTCCTATTTTTAGCCAGTTTCTGATTGTGAAAGACAGGTACCCAACCCAAGCTAATTTAGTCAAGAAGAGAATTGTTTTTTCATGTGACCACAAAAGGGCAGTGAGGCAGTGGTATAGCTGGACTATTTTGCCCTCTAACTTTCATCACAGCTTCTTTCTAATGTTGGCTCCATTGTCTTCTGCAATCTGGCTTCCTCCATGTGGGTGGTGACAACTCCAGGGATGTACCTTAGAGTTCCACTGTCAAAGAAGGAATGGCTCTCCTTCTCCTCCAAGTCCAGTTTGACAAATACTGAAAAGAGCTGTAACTGGTCTTGCTCAGGTCTGGTGGACATCAGCATCATCACTTATGCCTGAGGTAAGATGGAGTCTATAAAATGGGCCCAGTTTGGGTCAGGCACTCACTTGTGGTCAGGAGCATAGACTCAAAAAAAATTACATAATCTTTAAGCCAAAGGTCTGCAGAGGGAAAAGAAGCATTTTCCAAGGGAAGGAGGTGCTAGGTGGACAAAATGATCTCTGTTCATTATAATAATTTTTATTCATCTGACACCACCTACTCAGAATTCTCTTTAAACCAAAGACAGATTATTATACACCATTCTCAAGTTTTGTCATTTATAATACTTTATTTTAAACCGATTATAGTTAGATTGAGTTTGATTTCCTGGTCTACTCCATCAATTAACTTATCAGGGTTAGCAAGAATATGCTTCTTTTTAAACATTTTTAATTTTATTTAAATCAAATAATACAGCTATGTATAAAGCAATGTGAACATTTCTGGCCTGTGGCCCATTTCCCCAAATCCTCAGCCAACTGATATAACAGTTTGGTATGTATCTTTCTAACGTTTTTTCTAATCATATCCTAACACACACAAACACATAGAAATGTTTCTTAAAAAAATATATGATGCATTGCATGATGTACTGCAGCTTTCTTTTTTATTTATTTTAAAGTAGTCAATTTTATATATCTCTACATAGTATTCCCTCCTTCTATTGAATAGGTACATAGTATGCATTTCATTGTATGAATATAACAAAATTTGTTTATTCAGTCCCCTTTCATTGGACATTTAAACTGATTCCAGTTCATTATTTCAAAGCAAAGGATATGTGTGTTTACAACAAGGGCATGCATATCCTTGTGCATGTAGCTCTGTACCCTTGTGTTAGTATACCCAGAAGAACAATTCCTATAAGTGGATAGCTGGGTCAAAGAGTATGCCAGCAATATTTTTTGTTACTCTATTATGGTTAATCAGTATGTTACCATCTTTTTAAATCTAACCTGTCCTAGATTAATGACTGCTATAATTCCTTTCATTTCTTTACTAACAAATATCCATTCTTTATATTTTGATTGTGATTTTTGGAGTCATTACATTGTATAGAAGCTGGAAGTTCTTCTGGACTCTTGAGTATTATGAAATTGTTATGTTGTGTTAGAATAGTTTTCTTCACTCAGTTTTTGCATATCTACTGCAAATTTTTGATATCGATGTTTTCATTTGCTGAGTCATTGTGTTCATATTTTTTTGTGTTCAATAGAGAAAGAAATCTCTGGCCAGTTACTCTGGCATCATTGGTGATGTCATCAGTTAAGCATTTTAAAAATATACTCTAAAATACCGCCAAACTAAAATGTATCATTCTATTTCCCAGAGAGCCTAAGTTTTAGACTTTGAGTCGTCCAAATGTTCTCTATTTGCATTTAAATATTAGGCATGAAATTCAGTTTCAACAAATTCTATTGAGCATATCTGAATTTCTTCTTGGTCCCTGAAGACCAACATTAGGACGTCACCATCACACAGAGATGATCTCAGAGAAGATTCGCCCCTCCACTAAATGAATGAAATGTCTTAAGTCTTTGGATCGCTTTGTAGAGTTGCTTTTTTATTTCCCCCAACACGTCACTTGATTGTGAGCTAACACACTGCTCATTGATTTCAGGAGGCCTTGTCGTTTCTTATCTACTTTCTATGAGTAAATCATTTTACCAAGCTTAATTGTCTCTAATAAATCAATAAATAACTAGATTAAAGGAAGTCTAATAGACTTCCTTGGGTGAAGTACCTAAACTTTATTTAGTTCATGGACTTTGGAACATCTATTTTGCCTGCTTGCTGGTCTATTTTGCTATTTTCTGATTTTTAGCTATGTTCTAGAAAGACTGCATAGTTGAATTTTGGATAAGTAAGATATATGTGTGTATATGTGCTTGTGTTAATTAGGATACTGTTCTGTGGTGAGCAGGCCTATGCAAACCTACGCCCAAAGGCCAAGGAAGCCGAGAGGCCAAAGTAAGAGGCTATTAAATCCAGTAATTCAGAAAGAATCGTTTAAAAGGGATTTACGAACAGAAGCTATGTCTCCGGCAGCAGCAGGAGGAGATGGTGGATTCCCATTACCCTCCACACCCAGGCTTATACACTGTCGGGAAGGACAATTCAGGGAAAAGCAAGAATGCTGTGTCACTCTGCCAAAGAGCAGGATTTATGGTCAAAGTTGTTTTAACTTAAGGGCAGAACGTACAGTAACCATAGAATAAGTACAATCTTAGAGGCGTTCCCGGAACAGGGGTTAATCGGAAGTCAACACGGCAGATTAGCATCCAAGATGGAGTTGCTTTATCCTCCACAGATACCTACAGAATTAGGATCAGAGAGTATCCCAAATTCAGACTTTTTTTTCCGCTGAGACAATGTCTTGCTCTGCCACCCAGGCTAGAGTGCAGTGGCGTCATCATAGCTCACTGCAACCTCAAACTCCTGGGCTCAAGTGATCCTCCAGGCTCAACCCCCCAAGGAGCTGGGACTACAGATGCACACCACCACACCCAGCTAATTTTTCTATTTTCTGTAGCGACAGGGTCTTGCTTTTGCTCAGGCTGGTCTCAGACTCCTGGCCTCCAGCAATCCTCCTGCCTCTGCCTCTCAATGTGCTGAGATTATAGGTTTGAGCCGCCACACCCAGCCCCCAAAACATTTTTTAAAATGCCAGAATATCAAAGGAAGATATAACCACACTTAATTATTAAAGCATCAAAGCATAATATATTCACAATTTTCAAAATTTTAAAAAATACTTCAAAATATTTTTCTACCTAATTCTCCTCCCCCAAGGCAACCAATGTTGTCAATTTCTTACATGTCTTTACAGAGGTACTTTAAGCATATACATCTGTATAAGCAAACGCACGCAAACCACATTTTTCCTCTTTGTACATATGGTAGCATATTAAACATATGTCCTACCCACTGAAGATCATTGTTCATTTATACATGACACCGCTCTTTTTCCTCTTCCTTTTCTAATGACTTCAGATTATACCACCATATAAATGTGCCATTATTTATTTTACTGTTTTCCCACTGATCAATACTTAAATTGTTTTAATCTGTTGTTTTGCAATCAGTGCTGCATTTAAGAATCAAACAGGTATATTATTTCCCTGTACCAGAATATCTGAACAATTCCTAGAAGAATTGCTAGGCCAAAGGGTATAAGCATTTGTAACTTTGATAGATATGAAATTTCCCTTCATGCAGGTTATTTCATTTTATACTACCTATTTTCCCAAGGAGTATCATAAAACTTTTTGACATTTGCCAATTTAATAGTAGAAATGATACCTTAATGTATTTTTAATTTGCATTGTTCTCCTTACAAGTGAAGATAAGGATATTCACATACATTCTTATCTTTTGCCCATTTTTCTCTTGGGTTTTAATATTCTTTCTTATTGCTTTGTAGGAGCTCTTTATACATTAGACAAGTTAACCTTTTGTGATATGGGTTACAAATATGTTTCTCAGATTTCATTTATCTATTTGCTTCATTTGGGGTGGCATTAATCATAGTGACTTTTAAAAAAATTCTTAATAAGGTCAGATTTTTCAATCTTTTTGTTTATGACTTCCATGTTTTATGTCATACTTAGGTCTTATTTATTCCTATATACATTCTTTTTATTTCTTATATTAAATTTCTGGGGTTTTTTTACATTTAAATTTTTGACCAATTTGAAATTTATCCTGATGTAATACATATAGTAATAGAATTAACTTAATTTTTTTTTACATGGCCACCTAGTTTGTTTCACTATTTATTGAATAATCCATCTTTTCCCAGTGATAGTACCTGAGTGTTTTAACCATAGCTATATGCTCTGTTTTATAGATATAATTCTTCCTTATTATGCTTCTTTTCAGCGTGTTTTTGGCTATTTTTTGCTTATTTATTTTCCCATATAAAAATGTAATTTACTTGTCTAGTTAAAACAAATCTTGATGTTTTTTGTTGTGATTGTTTAATGTTTACGCATACACTTGGGGGGATTTGATATCTTTGTATTATTAAGTCTACTTTTGCATTTGTTCAAGTCTTCTTTTGTGTCTTTCAGGAGCATTTTTTAGTTTTCTTTTCTTAATTTAATTTTACTTTTTTAATGGACAAATAATTGTACATATATTCATGGGGTACATGGTGATGTTTCAATATATACAATGTTTCAATATATACAATATATATGTACACAGTATATACAATCAGATCAGGCTAATTAGCATATCCATTATTGCAAACATTTATCATTTCTTTGTGTTGGGAGTATTCAAAATCCTCCTTCTAGCTATTTGAAACTATATAATATATTTTTACTAACTATAGTCATCCTATGGTGGATTAGAACACCGGAATTTATTCCTCCTATCTAGCTGTCATTTTGTATCCTTTAACAAATCTCTCCCAATCTCTCACTTCCCCCTACCCTTCCCAGTTTCTAGTAACCTCTGTTCTATTATACTTTTTATTTCTATAAGATCAACTTTTTTCAGTTTTCACATATAAGTGAAATCACGTGATGCTTACTTTTCTGTTTCTGGCTTATTTTACTTAACATAATGTCCTCCAGTTCCATCCATGAAGCATTAATGACAGAATTTCATTCTTTTATATTGCTAAATAGATTCCACTGTGTATATATATCACATTTTCTTTATACTTTCATCCATTGTTGGACACCTAGGTTGATTCAACATCTTGGCTATTTGTGAATATTACTGCAATAAACATGGGAGTGCACACTGATTTTCTTTCTTTTGGATAAATGTCTAGTAGTGGGATTGCTGGATCATATGGTAGTTCTATCTGTAGTTTTTTTTAGGAACCTTCATACTATTCTCCATAATGACTATACTAGTTTACATTCCTACCAACAATGAATGAGAGTTCTCTTTTCTCCGTATACCTGGCAGCATTTGTTATTTTTTGTCTTTTTGATAATAGTCATTCTAACTGTGATGAGGTGATATCTCATTGTGGTTTTGATTTTCATTTTCCTGATGATTAACGATGTTGGACATTTTTCATATATTTGTTGGTCATTTGTATGTCTTCTTTTGGGAAATTTCTGTTCACATCATTTGCTCATTTTTAAATCATATTCTGTGGGGGTTTTGCTGTTGAGACATTTGAGTTCCTTGTATATTCTGGATATTAATTCCCTGTCAAATGAGTAGTTTGCTAATATTTTCTCCCATTCTGTAGGTTATCTTTTCACTCTGTTGATTGTTTCTTTTGCTATACAGAGCTTTGTAGTTTGACATAATCCTATTGGTTTACTTTGGCTTTAGTAGCCTGTGCTTTTGAGGTCTTACTCACAAAATCTTTCCCAGACTAATGTTCTGAATTGTTTCCCCTATGTTTTCTTCTAGTAGTTTTATAGTTTTTGGCCTTATATTTAAATCTTTGATCCATTTTGAGTTGATTTTTATATAGGGTGAGAGATGAGGATCTAGTTTCTTTCTTCTGCATATGAATTTCCTGTTTTTCCAGCACCATTTATTGAAGAGACTATTTTTCTCCCCAGTGAGTGTTCTCAACACCTTTGTCAAAAATCAGTTGGCTGTAGACACATGGATTAATTTCTATGTTCTCTATTCTGTTTCATTGGTCTATGTGTCTGTTTTTGTGCCAGTAGTATGCTGTTATGGTTACTACAGCTTTGTAGCATATTTTGAAGTTTGGTAGTATGATGTCTCCAGCTTTGTTCTTTTTGCTCAGGATTGCTTTGGCTATTTGGGGTCTTTTGTGGTTCTATACACATTTTAGGATTTTTTTTTCTATTTCTGTGAAGAATGTCATTGGTATTTTCATAAGGATTGCACTGAATCTGTAGATTACTTTGGCTAGCATTGTCATTTTAACAATATTAATTCTTCTGATCCAGGAGGATGGGTTGTCTTTCCATTGGTTGTATCTTCTTCAATTTCTTTCATCAGTGTTCTGTAGTTTTCCTTGAGAAGTCTTTCTCCTTCTTGGTTACATTTATTCCTAGATATTTTATGGGTTTTCTGTAGCTGAAATTGAAATTGCCTTCTTGATTCCTTTTTCAGCAGTTCATTGTTGGTGTATAGAAACATTACTGATTTTTGTATCGTGATTTTGTATCCTGCAACATGACCAAATTTGCACATCAGTTCTAAGAATTTTTTGACAGAGTGTTTAGGTTTTTCCATATATAAGATCATGTCATCTGCAGACAGGAACAATTTGACTTCTTCCTTTCTAATTTGGACACCTTTTATTTTTTCTCTTGCTCACTTGCTCTGGCTAGGACTTACAGTACTATGTTGAACAAGAGTGGTGAGAGTGGCAGCCTGTCTTGTTCCAGTTCTTAGAGGGAAAGCTTTCAGCTTTTCCCCATTCAGTAATGTTAGCTGCGGGTTTGTCATATATGACCTGTATTAGGCTGAGGTATTTTCCTTCTATACCTAATTTATTGAGATTTTTTATCAGGAAAGGATGTTGAATTTTATCAAATGCTTTTTCTGCATCTATTGATATATGGTTTTTGTCCTCCATTCTCTTTGATGTGATGTATGATATTTGTTTATTTGTGTATGTTGAACATCCTTGCATTCCTGGGCTAAGTCCCACTTAATCATGCTGTATTTTCTTTTTGATGTGCTGTTGGATTTGGCTTGCTAATATTGTACGTAAATATTTACTTGTTAATTTTATTCCTAATAAAGTTATATTTCTGTGTTGTTGCTTTTGTAACTGAGGTCCTTTCCCTCCATTATATTTTCACATTGGATTTGTTTTATGTGTGAAGTCTTTTGATTCTGAACATAAATTTTGTACCTAGCCACAATACTGAGTTACCTTACTGTTCTTTTGGTTCATTTTCTTGAATTTTCCAGATATACAAATTATTTGAAACTAACATTAAATTTATCTTCTCCTCCTTTCCCTTATCTTAAACCTGCATGTTTTTCTCTTGTCTAATTACATTGGCCTACATGCCAGAAATTTTAATTAATTTACTTGGACTTAGAGAGGAAGTACATAAATTTAAGTTGAAGACCTGTCATTTCATAAGACACATAACCTGTGATTATTCATTACAGATTGATCCATCACCTCACCAGGAGCACAGGCAGCTGCTAAACTCTGGGAAGAAGGCCTGAGAGAGACAGAAGTCTGGATAAGGGAAGCCCTGTATGAACTCCGAGGGGATAGGCAGAAACCAACATCTTGCCTAACCAACGCTGTGTCTCTAGGGAGAGCAAAGACTGATATTAATGTTGTTGCTGACCTCTTCTGGCAAATCTGAAGTCAGTCAGAAGACAGCAGATTTGATTGATTATTTTTCCCTTTCAATCTACATGTGGCCAAGAAGTCCCTGGTTTTTCTGGACTGCCTATCTGAAAAGATTTTTCAGTATCTCAGAGGTTATTTTTTAAAGTCCACATTTTTCTTCAGCCTCTCTACCTCCTTCTTACTTCTCTTTTATAAAATATTCAAATCTTTGTCTACCTTTCTCTTCCTTAGATTTTTGGCTGTTCACACATCCCTGTATCCACAACTATCTTTTCCAATGAACTTTATTGCTAAGCTCCAGACTCATACATTCTTGGAATTAGGGCAATTGGGAAGTCACTGATCATCTTGGCAGGAGCAGCTTTAACGGTCAGTAGAGAGGAGAATCCATCTTGCTGTGGGGGAAGAAATGAATGGGAAGTATGGAAGTAATAACAGTGGATGTGTATTTACATTTCAGGAAACTTGGCAAGGAAAGAAAGATAAGATTGGATGGTAACTTAAACAAGGATAAGAAAAGGGCATTCATTCATTCATTCATTGTTTAGAGTGTGCAGAGCCCTGCGAATGCAGGGAGCATATCTGACTGGCTGCTCCAGCTGCTGTGTTCTGGGGCCAAATGGATACCACAGAAAGGATGAAACATCTTGAATGTTCCTGGTCCAATAGGGCTACTTTCTCAGATGAGAATATCCAAGAGCTGAGAGGCTGAAAATTGAACAATCAATGCAGGAATTGAAAGGGATCACAAAGCATTGTGAAATGCAAGTGTCCTTACAGGATATCTATAGACTCCACAAATACACCCAATGCGAAAGATACCATTTGGATGCCTGCTCCACTAAGGGCATCAGCAGCTAAGGAAAGAACAAACAGCTTCAGACAAGTAAAAAGACTACAGCCCCTTTCCCCCTAACCTCCTCTTCCTTGTCCTAATACAAGAAAATCCAGGGCAGAGATGGGGAGCACACCAGTAAGAAGGCGTGAAAAGACCAAACCATTCCTACTCTCCACCTGCAGGTCTCTAAGTTGCTGGTCAGATACAACCAGGGAGGGTTAGAAACTCTTTAAATTAGATGCAATACTGATGTTCTTATATAGATTGGAATGTACGGTTTAACACCTGATAATGAGTCTTCACAAATAATATGAAGCAGTTTTCAAGCAAAGTGAGAAAAATGACAGGATCTGCCCTAAATGTCCCAGGGGAAGGCTCAGCCTAATAAAGTGAATGAAAGCGTTGTCAGGGCCCTTTAAGGGAACCCTATATCTTATTCCTAGTTCATGTCACACTTTTTTAGTGACAAGGGTCTTCCAGTGCCTGGGACTTTTCCAATTTTGTGAACATCAAACTATATAACCCCCACAGATTCCTGTATTTTCTGAGGCCACTGACTCTGACAGAGCTCATACAGAGAATAGTCAGATCTCTTCTCTTCTCAAGAAGTATTCCTTGCAATTTTTTTTTTCCCTTTGCATACTGGAAGACTGCCATATTCATTCTGATCTGGCCAATGTTGTGTACACTTAGGGGCACAAAAAGCATATTGTTATATTTAATCTTCATGTATAATTTTAAAACTAGTTAGTTACAATAAATTAATGGTTGCTTGGCAACCAAAGAGCTGAGGTTTTAAAAGGAAGTAGTCTATTACCGTTCAAATCAGAACAGCAAGATTTGTTGAAATATTCTGAATTCTGTTGAATTCTTTATGATGGAACTAAACTCAGGGAAAAACAAGGGAACACTCATATTTTACAGCTCAGTTAATTTTAGGAGAGTAGAGAGGAAGTAAATTGCATCTCATCTCCTAGCTTGGGTTAGAAGTGCCCAATTTAAGAACAAGTACTAATTAGCTGAAAGTAAAGCTCAGCTGTGACTTGGCTAAAAATGGGACCTCTTGCAAAAATGTACTTAAAACTGCACGCGATGGATCTGATTCACTTTGCATGTGAAAACTGGACTCATACTGACAAAACAACATGTGGGAATGGAGTTTGGGAAAATTTTTAAAACTTCAAGGCATTTCGTTAGAGAAATGACCATTCTAGCTTGCCTATAATATAACCAGAAATAAAATCCAAACTGGCATTTTGGCTCAGACTGTTGATGAGAGTGTCTCTAGCCAACATTAACGTGGTTGGCTAAGGGTCAGTCTAATAACCAAGAGAAAGGTCTGGGAATAAGAACAACATTTTTAACAAAAGAAAAGGAAGAAAGATAGATAATTTGGAGCTTTCCAACAGGGTTTTGGGAATGAATATAATCTCTGAAGGAAATTTAAGCAATCGTTTTAAAGCCTTCCATTAGCAATGAGTCAAAACTATTCAAATGACTGAATGGTCAATAAACACATTTCATTTTGAAAATCCTCTATGCTTAGCTTTTGACTGAATTTAATATTCTGTTGGAGCAAGCAAAGTTATTTTTATTTTGATGTTTTAAGGTGATTAACCTCTTGTTGTGACTTTCTGCTTTAGTTATAAACATAAAATTTCTTATAATGTTGGAGCCTCAATCATTTTGATGTTAACATTTCTTAACCCCGTGCATGGATGGTACACACTGGGAAAGTAGACGAGACTCTGGAAACACAGGGCTGCCTCAGAAAGGAGACTGGATGGCCAGGAGAGAGATTGCTTTTCACCTGCTCTTTTTGTTTTCATTTGCTCTTACCCCTTTGTACTTTTCGAACTTTATGCCGTATGAATTTATTAATAATTCAACAAATAAATACAACTTAAACTTTAGAATTAAATTTCAAATGCACGTGGTTCAAGGAAAAGCAGCGTGATGTGGTAGAAAGAACAGGATCTGGGATCACAGACCTAAATTTGAACCCCATCTTGACCTTTGAGTACTAAGGAGAACTTGGGCAAGTTCTTCAACGTCTCTGAATCCTGCTTTCCCATTCTTAACATGGGACCGAATATTTAATATACTTGGTCAAGATGGGGCAGGTATAATAAAATTTCTATGACAGACAGACCTATTGCGTGGTTTGTACTCCACAGACAGCAGCACTCAATATATTCAATAAAAACAGTTTAATGTGTCGCACCTGTAATCCCCACAGAGACAACACGCGTGTTTATGATGTCCCAGTGAAACACTGACTGGAGAACAAGACTTTCCCAGACATAACCACCTGGTTGAGGGTTCTAACCCTGGCTCCTCAGCTCTTCTGGAAAGAACCAAGATAGTGCCGAATCTCCTTCGGTTATTCTTCTTCTTAAGACCATAGTTCAATTCAGCTGTTAAAAATTAGCTAAATGGCGTTTTCCTATTCATGGAAATAAACTCTGCTACTGTGCTCAGTAAGGCAGTCTCTGTTCATGGATCTCCCTCAATCTTTGAAAATTCAATTTGCTTCAGAAATGTCCCCTATTTTTGCTTCGAGCTTTCAAAAAAAAGTCCTGCAAATTTTCTAACTCTTTTTTGCTTTACTCCTCTCTGCCTTCCGCTTTGGATCCCTCGTTTCCTGCTGACGTCATCGCCGGAACGCGCGGTGCCGCGGGCTGCCCGCGAGCGCCCAGGTGCCGGCGCTGCATTACTCGGAGCGGCCACTAGGTGGGGGTGGAGACACACCTCTGAGAAGGCACACGGCTGCGCGTCGTGGCAACGTGATCTTTGTAGGTTCCTGTTGGTTCTTTGCAGGGTAGGCGGTAACAATAATTGTCTATTAACGTTAATAGCGTTATAACGTTAACTGGAAACAATGAGGTAAATATAATGATAGCAGAAACCATATCAAGCAAAAATCTTTTCTTATTACCTCTGCCCACTGTAGTTAGCCGCATCTAAGGAAAAGGGAGGCTTCCTCTCTCGTGTAGACTAGTTTAACATCAGAGGCTCATTTCTCCTTCTCCTCATTCCTTCCACAGTGTGTTCCTCTGTGCACCTCCTCTTCAAAGCGCACGGTGCCTCTTTGCACACTGTGAAGGTCCTAGGGATGTGTATTTTGTGCATGCTTTTGGTCTGGGATTATTCACGACCTGGGCTGGTATGATGCAGAACGTGGCAGGCTGAGTTAGAGAGGCAGCATGCAATGGCTACGAAACGATTTCAGTTGCAGGACTCCCTTTTAAACCCTAACGAATTCAGAGAATCCTCCACTTGACAGTAAATATTATAAAATGGATCCTTTTAATATCTTTTGTTGAGAAAGCTCATACGATGCAAAACTGCAAAGTCGGCAATATTTGTCAGTGGGTGGTTATTCCGTTTATCAGAGCATCAATTGCACACATTTAAACATAGCCCATATTGTTTAGCTAGTGTGTTGGCAACGCTTGGTGTGCACGCATTTGCAAGCACCTCTCTGTTAACAATGGCTGGGAAGCACCGGGGTGGTGCTTTGACATCAGCCAAATATAATTTCTGTCAATTTCAAGATGTGTCTTAACGTCTGTGGGCCTCATGCTCTTCACCTGTAAAATGGGGATAATAATCTTCTCTTGCAGGTGATTAGGGGTGTCAGAAATAACTTATGCAATGCTGGGGCTGTGTTGTCAGCAATGGCGGTTGCTATTGCTAAAAGCTAAGTTTCACTCCTAAGCAGCTTTGCTGTGTCTGGTATTTAGACACACTCACATTCTTTCCTAGTGGACCCCAGCTTTTCTGTCCTATTGTCAGCCAGCTGAACTAGTGTCCTCTGGATTTTGCATGTGTAATGCAACTCTTCCAAGCTCCAGCAGTCCCTGCCGGGTCCTGCTTCCCCAGTCTTGCCTCAGTGAATCTTCCCTTAGCTTCCTCAAGTCATCTCAGGTTCTGTTCTAAATGGAATCGTCTTTTCCAGTATCAAGTCCTTCCTTCTTTACTCGGTCTCCACATCTCCTTTCCTCTGTCTCTTTCCCTCTACATGTTCCATGGTCTGAAGTTATATTGATAGCTTTTCACCATCCAGTCTCTCCAGTTTCCTATTCAAATTTACACCAGCACATCAGACATGTATTTTAACTCATGAGAAAGAATTATAAATAAAATCAACATATAAATAAGAGACTGGCCAATTTATATAATTAGACACAGTCAACCTTCTCTAATTTTCTTTTTTTTTTAATCTCAACACTTCAAACACGTTAATCCTGCATGCCGACTTCCTTCAATGTGTGTAGGTGTATAATCCATCTCATAACACAGGGAGGTCTACTCGGGTAGCTTGCACTCTGTCTCCCTTCTTCACACACAATATCCTTGAAGCATCGCTCACCATCGACACCACCTCCACCCCCATATCACTGCAGCAACATGTTTGGTCTGAGCCCCACGTGGCTTGGGCCTCAAGCTTCCTGCTTAGAAAGAAACAGATCTGGGCACACGGAGAGAGGAGCAGAGCAACATGGACAGCCTTGGTCGGGTAGGCATCTGTCTCTGCACAGGCCCCTGCCTGTCTCCAGCCTCATTTCCCCCATGTCTGGCCTGCCTAGGACTGAGGGCGATCATCTTACATTGAGTCCGCAGTCCTGTTTATAGACCATTCAACAGACTCCTTCATCTATGATCATTCATTTATTTGTTTTTCCTTTTTCTTTTTTTCATTTTTTTCGCTACACTTCTCCCTGGAAAATTCTTTTTAGGATTTGACCATGAATCTTTCCCGATTTCAATGGGTTCCCTGAGCACTCTGACCAATTTGCAGTGTTTGTCACGTAAACTCGTCCCACTGAACATGTATTTTCTCCTTTTGCACCTTCCCCGCCCCCCGCTTCTGCTTTGTCATTCAGCGGATCCAAACTTAATTTCTAGCATGGGCACATGAATGTGGACAATGATTTATGTAAAGGAAAGTGTAAATGATCTCGGATGGCCGTTTAACCTTGGAAACTTATTGAGAACCTGATATGTACCTATGCCTTTAAATATTGTATTTTTAATTTTCCCCATCTCCTAAGAAGTGGAGCCTATAATGCTGACAGGGGTTGGATACCTGACCTAAGGTCAGACTGCTCAGAACTGGAATGGGACTTAAGCCTAAGTTCTTGTTCGTGTTCTTCCACTAATCATTTTCCAATGACGAGATGAAATTCAGGAGAAAAAATTCCAGACCTCTGGGAAAGCTACTCTTCTGCACTTATTGCTTCTCTCACCAGAGTCGTTTTCTGCTCAAATGCTAAAGTAATCTCGGAGGCTTCAGAAAGTCAGCTCATCCGTAAGAGAGAAATAAAATACTCTGGCAGAAGCCAGTTACCTTCTGCAATCCAAACTCCTGAGGGGAACGTTCCTGCTTGTAAGATAGCTTTCTGGATGTTCTCATGGTTGATTTAACACCAGCTGGGTCTTCTAGGAAATGTCTGTTTAACATGACTAGAAATACATGCCAAGGGATTAACCCTGAGGGAAGCCAAGTCCCAGTTGGCAGTGGGCACAAGACCCAGGGGAGCCCCTATTTCTGCCTGACAACCCTAGCGTTCCCTCAAACGTGAATCAAACCATGATTCTGAGAAGTTGTCCTTCATCCCCCTGTCCCCCCGCTGAGTCGGTGTTCCCTCTCTGTGTTGCCATACCTCCCAGGGAGCACTTCGGTGGGGCCCTTGTGACAACGTGCTGCTCACTGCCTTGTCCCGCTTCCCACAGGACTGAGCTCTTTGATGGGTGAGCCTGGGTTTCTCCTCTGACTCCTCAGTGCCTAGCACGGGGCCTGGTGCAAAATGGGTGTGTGTTTAGTGTATGCGTGAGAGGAAAAGAGAGCAGGAGAGGGAGAGGGAAAGGAGAGAGAAAGGGGAGGGATGGAAGCAAAGGGGAGAAGAGAAAAAAGAAACAAAGAAAAAAGGAAAGGGGAGAAGGAAACAGAGGAGAAAATAGAAAGTGAAAAGAGGGGATCCGGTGGAGCCACTACGGGATGGACCTACATCAGCACTCCGTAGCTACCTGACTCCTGTAGGTTCCTCTGGTAAGGGGTCCACTGATGGCGCTTCGTATCCCTGGATGTTAGGTGTAGCTCACATACTGCTGTATCCCACAGCCCTCAAAACACCTAAATATCCACCTTCTCCAGTGGTGGTTGCCCACATGAGTGGTTGTAGGACTTTTGGAGGAAAACTGGGGGGACCACTACTAGATATACTTGTCACGGGGTCACAGGGCCCACTTCTGGTGCCCAGGTTCCTTTTCATCTGATAAATTTCAGGTCTGAGAACTGGCTCCAATCTGGAGGCTGGACAAAGGATCATGACTCTCCGTTGGGATGACTGCCCTTAGCCACCTTCTCGTTCATTCTTGATCTCTTTTGATTACGTATATTAAGCAGAACTCTTGTTGGTTGCCTGTAGACCTTGCCCCATGAACACCATTTTCCACTAGCCATCTGCAAAGACCCATGCAATTCAGATTCACCCCGGCTGCCCTTTCTACCTTTCTGCCTAATAGGATGAGTGTTCACACCTGCCGTCTGGTAGTTAAGTGATGCCACCTGACCTCTGCTATTCTAGTTACCTGTGTCCCCTTGCTACTAGGGAGCTCAGTTCTCTAAGAGAACCACCTCAGCTGATATTTCCTTTAATAGCACATTTCTTTTTTTAATCACCTTGGTAGCAGAGTGTCCTCCAGGCTTCCTTGGGAATGTGATCAGCTGGTAGGCTTTTCAGTGTGACATAGGAGACCCATCATAAGCAGCATCTCCCCTTTTCTAAGCCTTTGGTCCCTTGATAGTCTTTCAAGGCAGTTTTTGGCATCTCTACTTAATTTAATGAAGCATGTTACTTTTTCCAAACTTCCATGAGTCAGCGAGTAGCATATATTAGACTCATTTTCCAGGCTCCTTGCCAAAACATTAAATCATGCTTTTGGGAAAGTGGCTCCATGTCAACAAGCTCTTCTTTATTTGGCTTTGATTCCAGCCACTCCCAGGACCCACGACCCTCGGCATCCACCACAGGCATGCTCTCCCCGTGCCTGCGAGTGCTTGTTGGCCTGTTCTTGACGGAGCTTTGGTGTATAATATTTCCTCTCTGTTAGCAGCCTCATCCCTTCCCTAGTTTATGTTGATTTTTAACCCTATTTATGAATCTGGTAGAAGGAGAAGAGATGGGGGCCAATCCTGAGGAAGACAAGCATTGTCTTGCAAGGCACCTACCTTATTTGAGCTCTCTGTGTATTCCTAGAGTACGAGAGGGGACCATGTCTTCCATTAGGGGAGTGGGGCATTTCTGTAATCCAAAGGAATTCAGAGGAATCTTGATGTTCAACGTTCTCAACTGCATTTACCCAGAAATCCTCATACAAGACTAAAGGTCCCGTGCATTACCTGTGATGGGCCTGTCTTTGGCATAGGAGACCAGGGCAGGCTGAGTGAATCTTCTTCGAAATTCTGTTACTTTTACAATTAAGTTCTGAGTTGATTCTTTACTTCTTCCCTGCCCTTTGACTGCAGGGAGTGAGTGTCTCTTCAAATGATGCCAAAGAAGCCCTTGGACTCTCATACTTTGCTTTCAACAGAGCAGAGCCTGTCGTCTTCTCTCCTCAACAATGGCACTTAGCACACGTCTACCAAATTCCATAGTCCTTGTAGTTACTGTTTTCCTTGAATCTTTCAAATACTGGCCTGCCAGAGGGAAAATCTTAACAATTGCATCAGCTCCATCATCTAATCATTCTCAGGGCTGTCATTCCCTCCAGCGACATGGTGCTCACTGACATCTGGCCAGCAAGTGATCCACCCATGGATCTCCTGCTTTTGGGACCTCTTCCTACTGACATGAATCAGGGTCCCCTAAAAATGGAGCCTGAGACAAGGATTCCTGTGGAAGTGGTTTATGGTGGGAGTACTCGCTGGGAAAGGAGAGGGACAGACGCAGGGCAAGGTAAGGGAAGAGAGAACCGAGGATGTGATCTCAGCCTTGACCCTGGGGCCTCCACAGAGTTGGTCTCATGACGAAACTGGCGAGTGGCTTTGTGTATCTCTGTGTCAGTCAGTGTGTCTTGAGCTGTGAGCTTCCCCTGGGAAGGCGTGAAGTATATAAACCTGCATGAGGTGGCTCTTGTTCAGCCAAGTGCGATTCTCTGAAGAGGGGAAGTTGTGAGCTCTGAGCAGACACGTCTCACAGTGGCTGGGGGTGGTTGCAATAACCTGGGGGCAGAGGGCAAGGCAAGGAGGGGACACCAAGAGCCCCCAGTTCCACACTGCAAGTTCCAAAACGTTATCTAAGAGAAGACAGACTTTTCTGATATCCAGTGAAAGAAACGTCTAATGTACAGATGGAGTTGGCTTAAGTAACTAGACAGAAGATTCCAACCTTGAACAAATTTCAAAAAAGCTATAGATAAATTATTTGACTGCTTAGGTCTGTGAGATTAGAGCCCTGTTAACTTTCATAAAATTAGAACAACTTTTGTTGTCCTCAGCACTGCTGCTAACATCCTATTCTCAGAAAGTAAATAGAGGTGAAAATAAAAATTTTTTTAAAAAGTGCTGTCTCCTTTGCCTTAAAGGGGTACCCAAGTCTTTATGTAGGGGTGAAGAAAGGAAAACAGATTTAAAAACTGATCACTTCTCTCAGAATGGTATCTAGTGCTAACCATATAGGAAAAAATTCCAGTAAGGCTAGGGAAATTAAAAGAGCACTTGTGTATATGGGTGATTTTGTGGAAAACTGCTCAGAACAGTTTAGAACTGTGCACATTCATGGCCTTGAGGACAATAGAAAGTAAATTCAAGAGAAAAGTTAGTGAACAAATTGTTTCACCAAGACCAGACTGTCTTAGCATACTGGAAATAATGACCAAGGGTTGGGGAATTATCTCTCATACAAATGTCAACAGCAAAACAGCTGTGATAACACTGTGAAGATTTTAAAACACCTCACAAATACAAAGTATTCAGGTGTTTATTGCTTTTGTATTAAACCCAACGTGTATACCCACTCTAAATATCCTAAGCCCAAGATGGCAACACAGGACTTCAGGAATTTGAAGCATGCAGTTCGCTAAAGACAACAAAACACCCTAACCCAGCTCAGCCTCCTGACCAGTTCAACTGAACCTCTCTAACTTACAGCCTAGCCAAAAAAGAGGTTCTAAGAAGTGCACAATTAGGAAATTTCATCATTGTGCAAACATCACAGAGTGTACTTCCACAACACCAAATGGTACAGCCTGCTGCACACCTTGGCTGTATACTGTTGCCTGTTGCTTCTAGGCTACAACCGTGTATAATATGTTACTGGACTGAATACTGTAGGCAATTGTAAGACAATGTTCCTATATCTCACTGGCATTGTTAGTATAAATCTGAAGTCAATTCTGATAAGATATATATGGTAAGTCCTGGAGCATTCACTAAAAATATAGTAAAAGAAATCAATAAAAACTTTAAAATATTATACAGTTGTCCCTCAGTATCTGTAAGGGATTGGTTTCAGGATACTCCACAGATACAAAAATTCACAGATGTTCAAGTCCTTTATATAAAATGGTATAATATTTACATATAACCTACACACATTCTTTCATATATGTTAAATCATCTCTAGATTACTTATAATACCTAATACAATGTAAATTTTATGTAAATAGTTGTTATATTGTTTAAAGAATAATGACAAGGAAAAAAGTTTATACGTGTTCAGTACAGACACACCATCCTTCCTTTTTTCCAAAGTCTTTTGATCGATGGTTGGTTGAATCTATGGATACAGAACTCATAAATATGAAGGGCCTACTGTACTAGAAAATATTCATATATTTACTTAATGTAAAAGTAATATGTAAAATTGATATAGTAAAAGATGTAGTGAAAAAGATGAATAACATTCGTAAATAAGAGAGGACTTTTGACAGTTAGATATAAGAACTATAAGAAAGAATACAATGAAAATGTTATAAATAAAAAACATGATATGAGGGATGAGGAATTTCTTTCATAGGTTCATCGGTAGACTCAACATGGCTGAAGAAAGAATTAACAAACTTATAAACAGACCATAGGATATTCGCAGTTCATGTTTACTAGGTTTGCTACTGTGAGTTCGAAAATTCATGTTGAATGTAGTTGCCATTGTAATAGTGTGGAGAGATGAGACCTTTAAGAAGTGATTAGGTCATGAGGGTTATGTTCTTATGAATGGATCAATGTCATTATTTCAGGAGTGGGTTTGTTATTGTGAGAGTGGATTTTTTATTATATAAATTCAAGTTTGGTCTTGTCTTGCTCTCACTCTCTCATCTTCTTTTGCTCTTCCACCTTCCACCTTCCACCATGGAAGGACCTAGCACAAAGGCCCTTACCAGATATCAGCTCCATGCTCTTGGACTTCCCAGCCTCCAGAATCAGGAACCAAATAAAATTATTTCCTTTATAAATTACCCAGTCTATGGTATTCTGTTATAGCAATTCAAAATGGACTACTATTGTATAATTATAATTACACTACTATCTAATTATAGACAGCTACTATTTTATTATTTGGATGATACTATTTTATATCCCATCAGAAATGATTAAGAACTCCTATTTTACAGCATTCATGTCAACACTTAGTATTTTGAGAGTTTTGCTTTTTTCCCAATTTGATGGATGTAATATATAATTGATGGCTAAGCAAATTTTGGCAAGTTATTTATTAATAACTTCTCTGAGCCTCTATTTTCTCATCTTTTAAAGTCTCCCTCTGTGGGTTCCTGAACTAGAAGAAATGGTATTTTTTCTGGTGAGAACATACCCTTATGAACTGGGCTTAGAGACCAGGACACATTTGTTTAAGCAAACGTCTCCCTTTCTCCAGCCAGTGTAGTCCCTCCAAGGTTCACTGGTTGGCTTGCAGAGCATGGGCTGATTGGATTTAATTCCTCATTCCCCACCTTGTCTTATGCCTTGATGCAATGCAAACTACTCAGTCATGCATGATGGCCTTGCCTCTCCTTACCAGACAACCAGGCATCCTCACCCTGACCTGTTTGGAACCCTAAGGAGCCCCATTGCCCACTGCTGGGCAACTCAATTTCCTCTCTCACATTAGGGCTGGCAGAATCTGCTGATTGTCATCATTTAGGTAAAATTCTCCCTTATAAGACTTTCCTTGACTGCTATGTGAAATTTCCACAATTACATTGCCGAACAGCCAAGCCCTGGAATTGCTAGGGAGCTGGGAGTCAAAAAGATAGCCTCTCATTTTTTTTTTTAATTCTGCCCACAGAGAAGATATATGAAAGGGTACTTAGATTTGGATTTGAAAGAGAATCAAAAGACATTATAAATTTTGAAGTTTGTATCTGGTACACTCTGAACAGAAATTGTTGTTTTAAGCAGCTGTAAAACACAAGATATTTTCTCCAGAATTAGTCATTTAAATTTTTATTTGTTCCTGTCCCTATACCCACCACAGAGAGGAGCAATTAAAGAATACTCTGAAGTTTAGCAAAAGGAACTTTCCTCTCATTCCTATCCCCAAATATTTTCATCTTCTTTATACCACAAATATTTTTGAAAGGAGAAGCATTTCAATCCCCATATCACCACTCTAGATTGGTTCTGTGGCAAAATATAAACAAAAGTACACTTACTGTGCAGTAGCAATGGGGCCAGGATGATATGACCTATAACCAGAGGAAAAAAGATATTTGAAATGCATATGGCTATCTTGTCAGGAAACTGCACAACAATATAAGAAAAGACCAAGCAACAGTCGATGAAGGATCCAAGGGGACATCTCTACCTTTGCACTCTGATTGTGGCACCTCTGTCACCTGACTTTCCGTCTCCCTTCTTCTTCCTCTAGGAAATACATTTTCAGAGACGGATTATATGAAAGTTAATTGGACTAATAAATCTCTTACAAAAATGTACACATTTCCTTTCTGTAGTTACTCTCACTTCATAAGATTATGCTTTTTTAGGTTCAACAGTGGAAACATGCAAAAACTAAGACTATAAGATTCTACTGGGCAGAGAATGGATTTTATTTTCACCTGACTTATCTATTCCATGACGTGACTGGGATTTGTACACACTATTTGATTGTTATAATGATGACAACGGAAGACCGGAGTTAGGACTTTCTAGGTTAATGAATAATCCACAGTGAGGACTATACCACCTGAGGCTGACCTAAAGAAAAGCTAGTCTTTGAGGAGTTTGCAACAGCCTTTCGCTCCATCTCGAAGGACCTCTTTGACTTTGTCATTCCAGAGAGTAAAGATGAAAGGGTTCAGGAAAGGGGTTAGCACAGAAACCAACAGGAAAACTGTCTTATTGTACTCAGCTGCCTGCGTTTGCTTGGGTTTTATGTAGAGGAACAAGCAGCTGCTACACCCGATCGTGACACAGGTGAAGTGGGAGGCACAGGTGGAAAAGTCTTTCCTCTGGCCAGAGGCCAAGGGGATCTTGAGGATGGTGGAGATGAGGTAACAAATGAGATGAGGAGACAATTGTAGGGATCAAAGAACCAATCATAATAAAAATAGCCATTAAAAATAGAATAAACTCTGAAGAGTGTCATCACAGGATAGCTTGAGCAATTGCCCTCGGTCACAGTAAAAACGCAGGCATAGACTGACAAGATTTCAGAAAGGAACCCAAACACCCATGACACAACTACCACCCAGATGCAGGTGCGGCTGTTCATAAGGATGTCGTACCTCAAAGGGTTACAAACAGCCACATAACAGTCCACAGCCATTGCTGCAAGTAATGCAAACTCTGTGGTCCCCACAGCAAGGTACAGGAAGAGCTGGGCATTGTACGCAGTCAAAGACATTGTCTGCATCCCGGGGAGCAGCAATTCCCAAAGCATCACAGG